>BLSH010073795.1:1448592-1468619 GCA_018402905.1 Glandirana rugosa | reverse complement strand
CCTCCTCCTTAGTTAGTGAGGACGGAGCATGCTAGGGTATTCGTCGCCCCACACTCGCTATCTCCGACACCAGACCCGGCAGTGACGCAGTGTAAATTAAGGGACTAGTTTACAAGACTAATGTCAGTTAACAAAAAGGGTAATAAATGTTCACTTTCCTTCTCAGAACAGGTGAAGTGCTGGGAAAAACAATTGACTGTAATCAGAACATTTGATCAGGGAATTAAATGTGACGCAGTGACGGCCCAGACCACAGCCTCTATCGCTCACACCCCGCTGCTTATGGGATCGTACGAGGCAGGAGTGATTGATTCCTCCTCCCCGGCGGTCTCCCAGAATGTTATAAGTTCAATATACAGCACTTAGAGGGTGAGTGAACAGTCTGAGCAACAGCCCTTCAGTAACGTGAGCAATCCCTGACTCACCAACAAGAAGAAGTGAAAGCGCTGCAGGCAGGAGGTACTTCAGATATACAGACATCTGATTTAGTTGGCATTCAGGTAAAACAAAAGTTCCCAACTTTTTCTGAGATGGAAGTAACGTCTGGTGGGATCTGGTAAATGTCAGAAAAACGTTGTTAGAGTTGAACTCTAGTCATGTATTAACTTAAAGGAGAAGTAGGGCCAAAGCTCTTTTGGCCCTACTTGTCCTGTGGGTCACAGGAGTGAACTTAGTCAGATTCAGACAAGAGTGGGCTAAAGTCCACTGTCAGCTGACACCACTCAGCCAGTCCAGACTCTTGAGGGATCCACCCAAATACCTGAGTGGCAGCTGGTTCAGCACACAGCTGAGAGCCTGAGCCAGCTGCTCTTGCCCCCCTGCACCAGTGAGTGCTTGAGGGGCAGAGCGGAGAGCCAGTGACTGACAGTCATCATCTCCCTGCAGGCTGAAGACCGAGAACTGAGCAATCAAATGTCTTTGAGCTCTCTGTAGAGGTGGTGGGGGGACCGATGCTGCATCCACCTAGGTGAGTATGTAAGTTTGTTATTTTAAATTCCAAAACTTCTCTTTTAATCATGAACCTGAGTTTCCCTCATGCAGCATGGGACTTTAAAGGCTCACAGACCAGAGAGTAAGGAGGTAAAATTTACATTTTTTATTAATAACAATGTTAAAATTTTGGATCCATTGGAGTACAGTACAATAATAACAGTATATATAACACTGGTGTATCCAGGAGTTTCTATGCCTTACGTTCAGGGGGCTGTAACCAGCCAATCGAACGCATTTCAGGACTAATAAAGACTCCTTCTTCAGGGAAATCCCTGCTCGTAATGTAAGGATCTGAAAAAAATCAATTTTATAAGTACATTGTATATTTACATATCATATCATAGTATATATCACATATCCTACCTACTGTAGGTGGGCAGGGATGGAAGCATACTCATATAGATATCTCCTGGGTGCAGGCAAAAAAAGCATGCTGCCAATGGGCCAGCTATAAGAAGAGTGATAAAAGACAAGAGGCAAAGAGCAGAGTCCAAGTAGTTATCCCCGAGCTGATACTGAGAGCCCCTGATGTCAAAGAATGAGCACAACATTAGGGATCCCCTTTGAGAGTATAACATTGGTGAGTCAAATAGAGAAGTAGTAAAATCTTGGCGTACCTTCGCCTGTAAATAAATTAGTTCCTCTCCTGAGTTGCACAGGGAGTCTGCCTATGAGAGTCTATGACAGCACAGAAAAAGTGTGAGAGAATATTTATTGATTGTAAGAGTGGTTTACTAAACAATTATATTATTTTATCATGTCCATAAAGCAAAAAAGACACCTACTTTGCAAAACAGAGACCTGATGCAAAGAGTTGCGTCATAGCTGACGTCAGTATATCCTATGGACAGATACACAAGAGTTCAGAGTGGCCCTTGCACAAGCCAAAGGGTACATGTGCTGTGAGACCAATGTATGGACTTACTTGCATCTATCAACCAAAAAGGACGCCTCGTGCAGCCAGAGGGAATGTCAATGGCTAGGGGGCATATGGTAGTTTATATCATGGAGATGATGATGTGTCATCTCCCACAGCTGGGGAATCCCCAAGTGTGCCTCTCTGATTGACGAGAGGGATGCGCCGTCAACATCAGTGGAATGGACTCCCATGAGCCGAGGGCGTGCATCACGCGTCCTCCGCCAACCGACACATGTATATGCAAAAGGACGTTGCATAGCAACGCCATGAGGGAGACAGGAAGCCGCCGGTCGTGACACCGTGGGCAAATGTCTCCCAAATCTGAAAAGGAAAGCTGGCCTCCCTCTCCACCTAAATGGTGGAGACATGGGATGGTCGATGCGTTCCGGGCACCGCTCCAGGACCCCACCCAGGACAGAAAAATAGACCAGAAGAGAAAAGAAGTCAGGATGAAAGGAAGAAAAGAAAGGAAATGTGAAGTAAGGGTGCATGGAGGAGAAAATTAAATTAAAATAAAATAAATATAAAAATAATAATAAAATGATATGAATAATAATAAAATAATAATAATATTAATAAAAAGAGATTGAAAAAAAACAAAAAAAAAAAGCGGATATTAAAAAGGGAGACAGCTTACCACACGGCAGCCTGCTGTAGCCACACGCAGAAGAAATCTGAGGGTGGACATAAAAAGCAGTCTAGGCAAAACAGAAACAAAAACAGAACCACAATCGCAGGGAGGCAAAAAAGCAAAAGTTGAAAATCCAGCAAAAGTGTGTGAACCTATGATGTTATTACCAGACTTCCTTTCCGCCTGATTTGAAGCCTTCTAAGAAGGGGCTAAAATTCAAGGCCTCATTTAGTCCTGGAAAGACATTGTCTTATAAACGGTATATGTAGTCCAATTCCCTTTGGTGCAGAATTTTGTGCCAGTCCCCTCCTCTTGGGCTGGTATGGATTCTATACAGGTCCAAGAATTTGACCTTGGGGAATATGCCTTTGTGGTGCGTAATTACGTGTCTGCCAAGTGGCAGTTCAAGGTCGCAATTTTTCTGTGTCTATATATTCGCTTCCAGAATTCCTGGATGGTTTTACCCAGATAATATGAGCCACATTCACACAATAATAAGTAAACTACACCCTTCATCTTGCAGTTCAGGTAATGTTTCGCTTTAAATGTTTGTTCGTTGGGTAGTTTATTTGGGGGAATGTTGCACATATATCTACAGTAATTACATGCCCCGCAGATGAAGGTACCCTTATATTTACAGGGGTCACTTGTTTTGCAATCTTTAAAATCACTCTGTATGATCTTGTCTCTAATGGAGGTGGCTCTTTTATAAGTGATAAGTGGTATAGGAGTTGTACATTTCCCCACATTGGGGTCTAAGTGTAATAGATGCCAGTATTTTTGTATAATATTTCTAATTTGAAAGTTTTGTGCTGTCGTTCTTTCCAAACTGTTTTTATTGCTATTGTAAAGGAGTTAATTTCGACTTTTATTGGCTGCTTTTTTGTAGGCTTTTTTTAGTCATGTCTTAGAATAGCCCCGTTGCAATAGCTGCTCTTTAAGTTTGAGAGCTTCTTGTTGGAAGGATGTTTCATCAGAACATTTACGTTTTGTTCTGAGATATTGGCTGAAAGGTATGGATCTCAGAAGTGGTTTGGGATGAAAGCTGGAGGCTTGCAAGATCGTGATGCCAGTCGTAGGTTTACAGTAAAGGCAACAGGACAATGCATTGCCTTCACTGTATTTAACAGTGACATCAAGGAAGTTGACCTCCATCTGGTTGAATTGCATGGTAAACGTGAGGTTGAAATCATTTTTATTAATGCTTTCCAAAAAGATGGACAAGAGGTCGGATGGGCCCGCCCATATAATGAACAAATCATCAATGTATCTGAACCATTCCGTAATGTGGTCAGTGTACATCGATAACTGCTCATCACTAAGTACCATTTTTTTCCCACTCCCCCAGGTACAGGTTGGCATATGATAGGGCACAGCAAGTCCCCATCGCAACCCCCTGTACTTGGAGGTAGTGGGATCCGTTGAAAGAGAAAAAATGATGTTCAAGCATGAATTCTAGTGCTTGTAAGATGAATTCATTGAAAATACAGTCTTTTTGTTGTCTATGTGCGAGTACATGTCTGACAGCAGCTACACCCAAGGTATGTGGTATGGTGCTGTACAGGGCTTCTACATCAATTGTTACTAGCAATGCATTTGGTGATAATTGAATTTTGTCAATTTTTTGTAAGAAGTGTATTGTGTCTTTAATGTAAGACTAAAGGTCTTCCACACATGGTCTAAGATGTTGGTCTATTAGTTGACTCAGAGTCCATTACCTGAAATAATGGGTCTTCCAGGTGGATCTCTGGTATTTTCATGAATCATCGATAGAGAATAAAAGGTTGGAATTCTAGGGAATTTGGTACGCACAAAATCCCAAGTCTGTTTTGTGGCCACCACTAAAAGCTGAGTCAACCATATCATTAAATTGTCTGTTAAATGTTTCAATATTACCTAACGTTATGGGGCGATACCAATTGATATTGTCTAGAATTTTTTGGCACATAGACACATATTGACAGTTGTCCATGAGGACTACATTTCCCCCTTTGTCAGAGGGTTTTATTGTGAGGGAATGATTATTGGCCAAGTTTTGTCATGCCTTTCTCTCGTGTTTGGTTAAGTTGTCTGTTTTTTTACTAGGTATGTGGAGTTTTTCTATGTCCCTGGTAACTAGTTTGAGGAACGCCGATACATTAGGGTTGGTACTTGGGGGAGGGAAGACATAAGACTTCTTTTTAAGGCAGGGAATTGGGGTGGTGTTTTGTTAATTTTGCTATTGCATTTTTGTAATAATCGATCAATATAATCAATCAAATCTGAGGTTTTGTTTCCTCAAGTACGGATATTAGGTGATCAATGGCTTCATTTTCTTTTTTATTATGTTGTTGTGTTGGATTAGGTTTTTCTTTGTTATACATACTTTTGAGGATTCGTTTTCTAGCAAACAGTTGCAAGTGGTTCAATATATCAAATTTATTCATGTTTTTCTTAGGACAAAAACCCAGGCCCTTGGATAGAATGTGCGTTTCGTGGGTAGTAAGATTATATGAGGAAAGATTGACTATATTCATTTGTGAATTATTTTGGTTGTCGGGCCCCTGTTTCCCCCTTTTGAGGTGTTGGAGATTGGGCGCTGTGGAAAAAGGTGACTAGGAGTGCTTTGTGGAAGAGGAGTTGAACAAATATCTCCTGTTGTGCTGTACTGAGTCTGTATGTCAGGGTTCACCACAGTGTTATTATTACAAGAAGTAGAAACAGTCGAGGATGAAGCAATCACCACACCCTGTGTGTTACCTGATACCATAGAGGGAGTGTGTCCAAGTGTTCAGAGTTTAGTGTTGGGGGTTTGATCCATCGTGGGTTTTTTGGCTGTGTGTTCAAATACTCCATCACCATTCCTTAATATTTTAAACTGGTCATTGTTGTTACGTTTACCCGGTATGATTTGTCTATTTTGTCCTAAGTTCCCTTTGTAGGCTTTGCCTTCTTTGAAGGAGATTCTGTGTCTCAAGATTTTTTTCTCTTTTTTGATAATAATGCCCCTATTAAAATGATCCAGTTTTTCATGTAAGGCTTTTTCTTTCTCCATATATCCCTTATGTGTCTTTAGGGGTTGCAGCTGGGCAGTGATGTTGTCCAGCTCCAAGTCCAACAGACTCATTTGTTTTTTATAAGTGGTAATAAGTAATGACATTAGCTCCTTCAAGTATTTTTTTTAAATCTTTTCCCATTCTTTTTTGAAGTCCGTATCTACATCCTCAAAAGTTAGGAAAATTTGAACTCTGAGTCCATATGGGTTAATATCATCTCTGATATATGTTTCAAAAGATTGAACATGCTAATAAAGTAGAGATTTTTTTCTCTAGAATTTTTCTTAGACTGAGAGATAATAAAGATAGATCAAAGTCAATACGTTCAGTTTGTCCAAAGCTCTTTAGGTACCCAGACATGCGGCTCTTCCGCTCTCTGCCCTTATAGTCCACCATGCTGTATGATCTGTGGAATATTCACCAAATAATTAGGAAAGGAGAGTGATGTCATAATTAACTAAATACTACTAATTCCTCAATAAATTTTTTTTAGGGAGCGGGTATTTTCTACCCAGAATTGAAAGCAAAAAGGTATGAGGAGGATTAGTATGTCTGCTATGACCACATCCCTCGGATTAGAAAGAATATGAGTTTCCCTCATGCAGCATGGGACTTTAAATGCTCACAGACCAGAGAGTAAGGTGGTAAAATTTACAATTTTTATTAATAACAATGTTAAAATTTTGGATCCATTGGAGTACAGTACAATAATAATAGTATATATAACGCTGGTGTATCCAGGAGTTTCTATGCGCTATGTTCAGGGGGCTGTAACCAGCCAATCCATTGCATTTTGGGGCTAATAAAGACTCCTTCTTCAGGGAAATCCCTGCTCATAATGTAGGGATCTGAAAACATTAATTGTATAAGTACATAGTATATACACAGTATATATCACATATCCCACCTAGTGATGAGCAGTAAGATGACCATTATGGCTTGGTTCAGATACATTGATGATTTGTTCATTATATGGGAGGGTCCATCCGACCTCTTCTCCATCTTTTTGGAATGCATTAATAAAAATGATTTCAACCTCACGTTTACCATGCAATTCAACCTGATGGAGGTCAACTTCCTTGATGTCACTGTTAAACGCAGTGAAGGCAATGTCGTGTTGCCTTTACCGTAAACCTACGGCTGGCAACGCGATCTTGCACACATCCAGCTTTCATCCTAAATCCCTTCTGAGATCCATACCTTTCAGTCAATATCTCAGAACAAAACGTAACTGTTCTGATGAAACATCCTTCCAACAATTGAAACGGGGCTATTCTAAGACATGTCTAAAAAAGCCTACAAAAAAGCAACTAATAAAAGTGGGTTAAGCGGGTGACGTCACAGGTAGTGCCTGAAGAAGAAGCACAGCTCTCCTGTCAGTTGAGCCGATCGCCTAGGAAACGCGTCCACTACCTGTGACGTCACCCGCCTGCACCTGGTCTGTTTTGCGGTTCAAGCCTCGCTTCGGAATCTGCCGGCAAATACCACTCTCATCATTCCGAACGGCTCCACTTACAGCCTCTCCAGATTCTAGCCGCATCAAGACCCATGTGTGAGGGTGACGCCGCCCTGGACTACACTTCCATGCTGTTTTTATCCACCACTCTGTGAGTGTTTGTAATCCTATTACTTTTATTAAAGCTTGCATATTACACTTAGAGGCGCCTCTCTCTCCTTGTCTTTTGCCTTTCGGTGAAGAAAACTCCGGGACCTTCTAGAGTACTAACTTCTAGTCGTGTTGATGGACTTATGGACTTATGTCATTATCCACATGTCTATATATATTAGGGAGTTTTTTACTACATTGCATGTGGTGTTTTCATATATGTTTTTATATGCTTTTATATATGCTTTTATACATACCTTCACTTAATTGTTTTTGCCATATCCTTGTCCGTATTTAAATCTTGTAGAGAGCAGGGGTTGTGCGCACATACTTGCCTTTGCCAAAGGTGTAACACCTGCGGTTATCAGTCAGGGAGGGTTTGACACCAGGGACTTCAGGTTCAGACCGCTGAGGGGCTTGGTTGGCCGGCAGAGGAGGGGTTGCCACACGCGATTTTCCCCCTTTCCAGCCATTCGGTGGAGCTTTGCGATGGTCCGATACCCAAATGCTGACGAAGGCATCGGCCAGTTCTGCTGCGGCTTTATCAGAACCGGCTTCCGCTCTAGCACAAACTGTCTGACATCTGGAGGACAGATGTGCAGCAGCTGATCTTCAATCATGAGATCTTCCAGGGCCTCAAAAGAAGTGGCTTTCAGGTCCCTAGTCCACTGTTGGAATGTGATACATAAACGGCTTACCACATCCATATAAGAGTCCCCAGGCCCTCTTTGCAGGGACCTAAACCATTTTCGGTATACTTCAGGGGTCAATCGATACTTCTGAATGATTGCTGTCTTTATGGCTTCGTAATCTTCATCCTGCTCCATTGGCAGGTCGACATACGCGTCCAGGGCCTTGCCTCGTGGCCCTGGTTTCAGGTACTGAGCCCATTGTGCTGGGAGCAAATGGTACTGACAGCAAGTTTTTTCAAACAACAGTAGATACACATGAATGTCACTGTCGTTTTCCATGACTGAAAATTTAGTGGCTAGGCTTGCAGGCAGAGAGGTGTCCCTGTGCTCTAGGGATTGGAGGTTCTGACCCTGTCGGTGCTGCTGTTGGAGTCTCAACATCTCCAATTCGTACTGACGATCAGCCTCCCTCTCAGCCCGGCGTTCTGCAGCCTCTCTCTCAGCCCGGCATTCCTCTCTCTCAGCCTGGCGTTCCAGAAACTGCAGGTACATCCCAGGATCCGTTTCACGGAGGCACTGTAGTGTTTCCTGCATTTGAGAGTCTCTGCTGTTGGCAGGCAATCTGGGGCTAGCCTGCTCCTGCTGCGGCCCAGAAGGGACATTCAGTGGTATTCCCATTTCAGTCTCTGTGTGCTCATCATGTGAGGTCATTGAGTCTGAACCCCTTGCCTCTGGAGTATTGGGAACCCCTTCAGTGTCACGTTCCCCCGAGTTCTGGTATGCTCGGATATCATAGTCCTGTAGGACCTTTATCAGTACTTCTCGAGTTTTGTTGCTGGTGTCAAGGCCTCTTGTAGTACATTCAGCAGTCAGGTCATCTTTGTTCATCCTCTTATACGCTGATGGCACAGACATTTTGCAAGCAGAAAAGATAGAACAGAAAGCAGAGATAGAAAAGAGCCGTAGGAAGGAGTTGTTGCTGTATGTCTCTTTAAAAAACAAAAAATATGCACCAGCTTGTCTCTAAGGACTGTTTCCAAAAAGGTTACAATCCTTCAGTGCAGAGCTAATTCCTAACAATGCACTGAACGCTCTTAAGGCAAAACTATCCCACCGCTGCCACCAGCATGTGACGAACACGGGTATCAGATCGCTGCCCTCCTCACCGACGGGCAACTGAGGACCCCCCTGATCTAACGCTGAGCTTGTCACAAATGTAACAATGCCACTCTCAGCTGGTTTCAGCACAAAGATTTCCCAGTTTGGGGGACCACCGTCTAAATGCCAGCAGCCTGAGAGCGATTGTTTCTGGGCTAATTCAAACAATTAACCCTTTCTCTGCCACCACTTCTGGATGCCGGCCAGAAGACCCGGATGTTAGCAAAACCAATATTTTAGAATAACCACCTGTAGCACACGCTGTCACCGCAGACAGGTATATTCAGATGCGTTGTTTTAAAAACAGTAGCGCTCTTCAAAGGAACAGAATCGTGATAGTTGCATTAATAGCTTTAGGGACAAGGTTAACGCTTTTCAAAATAAGGTTTAATAATGAAAAGGTAATGTTTTAGGTGCAGTAAAATATTTACAGAAAAATAAAGAAGGTTACAAAATAATGAGACAAAATTACAGCAGCGAAGGAAACAAAATGAATATACTTGCTTTTGAAATGTCCGTGACTAATCAATGTTTCGAAGATTATTTCCTGGTTCTCTGATGTTGTTTCGTTGATGGAAATTGATCTTGGCAATCCTTTTTTCTCTGGTTGACAAGGGGTGGGGCTGTGTACCCCTGACCACTCACATGACTGGGCGGCTTCTTAGACAATGTCCAGGGCGGGCTGTGGAAACAATCTTCCTTACTCCACAAGTTGTGTATGAAAAACCATATTTCATGATTGGGCCGCTCTGCAAATCTCACAGTAAGAAATTCAATCTCAGCACATTCAGGCCTTTTGATTAAGTCCACACATGAATATGTTGCGACATTTGGGGAACCTGGGGAGGGAATACAGTAGTTCTGTCCCTTTTTATGTTCAAAAAGGGCGACGTCTATTCTCATTTTGTACCGTAGGAACTGTGGCCTCTGAATATGTACATTTTGTCATTATATTAGGTTCCTAGCTGGAATTATGACTGTACGTAAATTTTTCTACCTTTTCATGTTGATTTGAGGGTTGCTGAAGAGGTCGTAGTTGGCTATATAGATTTATAGCCCTTTTCCTATCTGGACCTGTCGAGGGATCTGATTTAGGGATTTATGATCGGCTTGCAACAACATTTCCTTAGACACCTTGGTGCATGTTTAAGGCCCCAAAATTCCTAAGTAGTTGCGAGGGGGGGAATGAAGAGTTTTGTCCTGCCAATGGCTGCGAGGTTTGTGTGTCCCTGCCCGTGATATCATTACTTTACGTGTGTCTCACACGTGATATCATCACAGTGACCCCTGTAAATATAGGGGTACCTTCATCTGTGGGGCATGTAATAACTGCAGATATATTTGCAACATTTCCCCAAAAAAATGACCTAATGAGCAAACATTTAAAGCGAAACATTACGTGACCTACAAGACGAAGGGTGTAGTTTATTTATTATTGTGTGAATGTGGCTCATATTATGTGGGTAAAACCATCCAGGAATAGACACATTCTTAGCATGAAAAATTGTGACCCTGAACTGCCACTCGGCATACACGTAACGAAGCACCACAAAGGCATATTCCCCAAGGTCAAATTCTTGGCCCTGGATAGAATCCATCCCAGCCCAATAGGAGGGGATCGGCACAAAATTCTGATCCAAAGAGAATTGGGCTGGATATACCATTTAAAAGCCAATGTCTTTCCAGGCCTAAATGAGGCCTTGAATTTTAGACCCTTCTTGGAAGGCTTCGAATCAGGCTTCCCCCTTGGTTTTTTTTTTTTGGTCTCTTTTTATAATTATTATTATTTTTATTTTATTATTATTCATATAATTTTATTATTATTTTTATATCTATTTTTATTTTAATTTAATTTTCTCCTCCATGCACCCTTACTTCACATTTTCTTTCTTTTCTTCCTTTCATCTGGACTTCTTTTCTCTTCTGGTCTATTTTTTTTGTCCTGGGTGGGGTCCTGGAGCGGTACCTGGCACGCCTAGGCCGTCCCGTGTCTCCATCATTTAGGTGGAGAGTGAGGCCAGCTTTCCTTTGCAGATTTGGGAGACATTTGCCCACGGTGTCACGAATGGTGGCTTGCTGTCTCCCTCATGGCGTTGCTACGCAACGTCCTTCTGCATATACACGTGTCGGTGGGCATAGGATGCGTGACGTAGCTCAGAATCCCCAGCCCCCCTGACGGAGGTCGGGGCGGGGCTGCGCGCCCTCGGCTCGGGGGAGTCCATCCCACTGATGTTGACAGTGCATCCCTCGCCAATCAGAGAGGCACACTTGGGGATTCCCCAGCTGTGGGAGATGATACATCATCATCTCCATTATATAAACCACCATATGCCCCCTAGCCATTGACATTCCCTGTGGCTGCACAGGGCGTCCTTTTTGGCTGATAGACGCAAGTAAGTCCATACATTGGTCTCACAGCTCATGTACCCTTTGGCTTGTGCAAGGGCCACTCTGAACTCTTGTGTATCTGTCCATAGGATAAACTGACGTCAACTATGACACAACTCTTTGCATCAGGTCTCTGATTTGCAAGTAGGTGTATTTTTTGCTTTATGGACATGATAAAATAATATAATTGTTTAGTAAACCACTCTTACAATCAGTAAATATTCTCTCACACTTGTTCTGTGCTGTCATAGACTCTCATAGGCAGACTCCCTGTGCAACTCAGGAGAGGGACTAATATATTTAAAGGCAGATGCACCAATTGGTACGCCAAGATTTTACTACTTCTCTGTTTGACTCACCAATGTTATACACTCAAGGGGGATTCCTAATGTTGTGCTCTTTCTTTGACATCAGGGGCTCTCAGTATCAGCTCAGGGATACCTAGGTGGACTTGCCACTTGTCTTTTATCACTCTTCTTATAGCTGGCCCATTGGCAGCACGCTTTTTTGCCTGTACCCAGGAGACATCTGTGTGAGGATTTTGCCATCCCTGCCCACCTAGGTGGGATATGTGATATATACTATGATATGATATGATATGTAAATATACAATGTACTTATACAATTGATTCATTCAGATCCCTACATTACGAGCAGGGATTCCCCGGAAGAAGGAGTCTTTATTAGCTCTGAAACGTGTTGGATTGGCTGGTTACAGCCCCCAGAAACGTAACGCATAGAAACTCCTGGATACACCAGTGTTATATATACTGTAATTATTGTACTGTACTCCAAAGGATCCAACATTTTAAAATTATTATTAATAAAAATTGTAAATTTTACCTCCTTACTCTTTGGTCTGTGAGGCTTTAAAGTCCCATGCTGCATGAGGGAAACTCAGGTTTTTTCTAATCCGAGGGATGTGGTCACAGCAGACATACTAATCCTCCTCATACCTTTTTGCTCTCTTTTAATTATGGGTTACAGCTTACCCATACAGTATTTGTTATTTCCATTCTACCTTTAGTCTTGTAGTTGTTTGCCCTGTTTTTTAAACCGTATCCAAAGCCAACATTTTTTATTTTAGTTTTCCTTTCACTAAGGGTTCTTGCACGTGGGCAGCAGTGCTTACCGTCTGCTGTAAGGGGATTCCTTTTCAAAGGGCAGCATAGCAACAGCTGGCAGGCATTCAGGAGATGATTCTGCCATCTCATAAATGTCTGCTTTTTTTTTTTTACCTCAAGGTGGACTTTGTTTTAAGATGCCACACTGCAAAGATGAGTATAGCATTTGGCACTCTTGTGGGGCTCAATGGGTGAATTAAATGTGCTATGGTCGCAAAGCAAAGCATCATGACCATGGCGTTTGCAGCCCTGTGCCAAGTGGGCAGCCAGGAGGATGGTAAAACCTCAGCTCAGAACTCTGGTTTTACTTCCAGCCATACATGTCTCCAGGGCAGGAAGTGTAGGGCAATCACAGACAATCCACACTGGCATAAGAGGGAGGTTGCTCAGTTCTAAAGCCTTGTACACACGAGTCGACAATCGTATACAACAGGTCATACAAATGACCGTTGTATGCAAAATCAATTGTTAGTATGCGTGATTAGAACAGCCGACGTACGACGGTCGTACAACGGGAGTTGTATGAGCAAACTAGAAAACTTGGTAGTACCAACAAGCGGTCATACAACCGTTGTATCGTGTGTACAGAGAAGTTGGTCCAACAAGTTGTATTGCGCAAAACATGCATGCTCAGAAGTCAGGAACGGCCGGATGCTAATTACATGCACCTGAACTTTCTTTGGTCATACGATCGTATAGTGCAGTCAGTATGCTAGATACAACAGCCAACATACGATTTGGTCCGTTCGGTCGTACGACCACCGAACCGTGTGTACGAGGCTTAAGTCATCTGAAAGGAGCTTGCAACCTTATCCTGGAGATTTGTGATATGCCCAGCTAAAATCTAGGTTATTAGAACACCAATCAAATAGTGAATTGAGTAGACTTTGCTTTTTTGTTCAGACAAAATAAGTAAAGCTAAATAAGAGGGCAAATATATATTTTTTAAATTGAAATAAGTGTGGGTGAATCGCCAATGAATTATTGCACCATATCCCGTGTATTTTAGACAGATTGGAAAAAGGCTTTTGGAATTTTTTAGGTGCTTTACTTCAAACGTCACTGAATTCATTAAAAGTCATCATTTATTTAAACATCATTAAAACATATTTGAGCTCCAATAAAAGTATTCACACTTAGGGTACATTTTATATACAGTAGATCCTCCTTTACATGACTGCATTCTGGTGGCAAAATCCCAACATGTTTGATATAAAGCACCTAAAAAATCCCAAAAAACGTTTTCTAATCTCTCTAAAAATGTTAAATGTTATGCTTTACAATTATAAAATTGTAACAATGAATATTCAACAAGACCTTTCATGGCTGGTTCTGGTTCTAATGTTTAAAATGATTTGGGTTCACACTTCTGAAGGATGTGGCTCGGACCAGGGTCCGATGCAGCCCTGTTCTCTGTTTCAGGGACGAGTCAGGTCTGAATTTTTGTCTGAATTTGGCCCTGAAACAGAGCCAAAGACTCACAGGACACCTGTGCAATCCGCTCCGCAGCTGCAACGGAGATACAGTATCTCACAAAAGTGAGTACACCCCTCACATTTTTGTAAATATTTTATTCTTTTAATCTTTTCATGTGACAACACTGAAGAAATGACACTTTGCTACAATGTAAAGTAGTGAGTGTACAGCTTGTATAACAGTATAAATTTGCTGTCCCCTCAAAATAACTCAACACACAGCCATTAATGTCTAAACCGCTGGCAACAAAAGTGAGTACACCCCTAAGTGAAAATGTCCAAATTGGGCCCAAAGTGTGAATATTTTGTGTGGCCACCATTATTTTCCAGCACTGCCTTAACCCTCTTGGGCATGAAGTTCACCAGATCTCCACAGGTTGCCACTGGAGTCCTCTTCCGTTCCTCCATGATGACATCACTGAGCTGGTGGATGTTAGAGACCTTGCGCTCCTCCACCTTCCATTTGAGGATGCCTCACAAATGCTCAATAGGGTTTAGGTGGCGAGACATGCATGGCCAGTCCATGACCTTTACTCTCAGCTTCTTTAGCAAGGCAGTGGTTGTCTTGGAGGTGTACTTGGGGTCGTTATCATGTTGGAATAATACTCTGCGGCCCAGTCTCCGAAGGGAGGGGATCATGCTCTGCATCAGTATGTCACAGTACATGTTGGCATTCATGATTCCCTCAATGAACTGTAGCTCCCCAGTGCCGGCAGCACTCATGCAGCCCCAGACCATGGCACTCCCACCACCATGCTTGACTGTAGGCAAGACACACTTGTCTTTGTACTCCTCACCTGGTTGCCGCCACACACGCTTGACACCATCTGAACCAAATAAGTTTATCTTGGTCTCATCAGACCACAGGACATGGTTCCAGTAATCCATCTCCTTAGTCTGCTTGTCTTCAGCAAACTGTTTGCAGGCTTTCTCGTGCATCAACTTTAGAAGAGGCTTCCTTCTGGGACGACAGCCATGCAGACCAGTTTCATGCAGTGTGCGGCATACGGTCTGAGCACCGACAGGCTGACCCCTTACCCCTTCAACCTCTGCAGCAATGCTGGCAGCACTCATGCATATGCAGTGGGTGCCCCGCTATTTCTGCGGCTTTTGCTAAGCAGCCGTTTTAAATACACGGATTCTTTTAGCAGGGAGAATTGCACCTGTCAGCCCCTGCGGTGGAATTACCCCCCCCCCCCCATTACCCCCCCCCCCCCCCCTTGTTTCACAGACTGAACTCAATGTAAGCTGTGTAGAGACACAGAAGGATCGGATTACACTGCTTCTCTGGTATGCTTATATGTGCATGGGGAGAAACAGCAGCCAATTAAGGAGGCTTTTACAAGCAGCAGGACCAGAGGGATTCCTGGGAGCAGCAAAGGACTCTGGAATATGAAGTCCCCTGAGAGAGCTGCCCCACTGACTTTTAAAGGCACAGAACTACAAATCCCAGAGGGCTCTGCAAATGCCGAGGGCTGGCAAAGGACTCCATTTTGGAAGGCTGGGGAGTTCTCCATGAGGCAGAGAAGGAGACAGATGTTACCAGCTGCTATTAGCCACAGAGGGGATCCATCCAGCCACAGTTGCAGAGGTTGGTGTGTTGATCCTGCCACAGTTCCAGAGGTCAGAAGGACATCACATCTGAGAGAGATCCCAGAGTACATCTCCAGGCGTTCCTGAGGACGTGGGCCGATCTGGTTACAATGTGGCCAGCCGGGCCTGTTGGGGAACCTATCGCTTGGTCCTTTGGTCGCAGGATGGGTGAGCAGACGTTTTGCCCCTCCTTAAAGACACAGTAGTAAGGCTACATTGCCTTACCAGCGCCCACATTGCTAGGAACACTCGCACCCTACTGAACAGTCATTACATTTTACTTTGCCTACCAGGATACTGCTAGCATCCTATATTCCACTTTGCCTTACCAGGATACTTACCAGTACCCTTTGTTAATCCTGCTCAACAGGACACCAAGTGCACCAACGCCAGGCTAGCCGAAGATCTTGTATATCTCCATTGTGAGGACCCTCATTGTTACTTCCTTGGTATCAGTGATTTAGTGATCTCAGTGACTACATTTAAAGGGGAACTCTCACTATAACTGTTGCAGTGATAATTTGCATTCATGGCCTATTGTCCCATATGCCTGGGTCTGTGATTTCAGGATTTGAGGGAAACAGACTGACTGTTGTTAAGTCAGATCAGTTCCCCTTTATGCCTGAGGGCATAGGGCACTTTAAAGCTATCCAAGTTGTTTGACTGTATTATTTTGAAGTCTGTATTTGGTTTTTGGTTTATACCATTAAATATCACAGTTTGCCCTTTTGACATTTGAATATCAGTATATTGTTTGTTTGGTTATGGAAAGTCTCCCAGTTAGGCCTCACTGCTGCAGATAAACGGACGTTTAGAGGCATTTAGGCGTTTTTTTCAGCTGTCCCTGAACTCTCCTCTATGTTGTCTTATCAGTACATGTTTAAGGTCGTTTCCAGGCAGTTGAGTTTAGAGGATTTTTTTTGGAATGTAAAAAAATGGGTTCAGACGCCAGTTCAGAGGCATTTGAAACGCCAAACAGCTTGTAGACGTGCCTAAACGTGGTCATTCGTGTCTAGGAGTGTTTTGTTTACAGGCGTCTCCATTAAAAAAAAATAAAAATATTAATTTTCTCAAAAACGCTCCTAGACACGAACGTGGCAAAACATGGCATGCAAAACGGACGTTTTAGATGCCGGTTTCTAGCTGTCAAGATAAAACGTTCAGGGGAGGTTGAAACAGTATCCCGTGTAAATGGAGCCTTACCAATCTTCCTGTTCACTACATTTGTGTATGTTTTACTGTGCATTGCAAGTACACTGTTTGCTAGATGTGCCAGAGGGCCTGGCACAGTTCTTTGGTGTTGAAAGGCAGAGTAACAGATTGAACATATTAAAGCAGCTCCTGCGGGGGTAGTGCTACACATCTATTTCCCAAAGACAACCCCTGGATATGACGCTGAGCATGTGCACTCAACTTCTTTGGTCGACCATGACGAGGCCTGTTCTGAGTGGAACCTGTCCTGTTAAACCGCTGTATGGTCTTGGCCACCGTGCTGCAGCTCAATTTCAGGGCCCTGGCAATCTTCTTATAGCCTAGGCCATCTTTATGTAGAGCAACAATTTCTTTTTCTCAGAGCCTCAGAGAGTTCTTTGGTATGAGATGCCATGTTGAACTTCCAGTGACCAGTATGAGAAAATGAAAGTGATAACACCAAATTTAACACACCTGCTCCCCATTCACACCTGAGACCTTGTAACCAGGGCCGGCCCTACCATGGGTCCCAGTGGGACCAATGGTCCCAGGTGGCTGTTTGAGGGGGCGGCAAATTGACGCCCACATTTTTGTCCCAGCACTTTTGTGTGCATGGGTATCGCTATCAGTACACAGCCAGGGATGCCGTATAGCTCAATGGCCGGCTGTGCGGGATGGGAACAGCAGAAGGAAAGGAGACAATCAGATGTTAGAAGCTCTGTATCTCCCCCCCCATCCAGGTGGACAGATAGTGCATCCCAGCAGGGCTGATCCTGCACCGCACCCAGGCGCCACAGAGGTGGGGGCGCCGAAGAGTCCTCCTCTGCCTCCCTCCTCCTCTCCAGCGGCGATCTCTCGAGGTGTCACAGAGCTTTGCTGTGAATTGTTCAGTGGCACTGTATTAAAATCCCGCCTCCTAGAGCGGAGGCTCCTATGATAGATGTCACACTGATCAGAGTCCGGATTTTAATACAGCACCACCGAACGATTCACAGCAAAGCTCTGTGACACCTCAAGAGATTGCCACTGTCGCTGTGTGTGATCCATGTGTGCCCTGGCAGGCAGCATTGATGGGCACTGGCAGAAAGCATTGATGGTCACTGGCAGGCTGTATTGGTGGGCACTGGCAGGCAGCATTGGTGGGCACTGTCATGCTGCATTGGTGGGCACTGGCAGGCAGCATTGATGGGCACTGGTAGGCTGCATTGGTGGGCACTGACAGACTGCATTGGTGGGCACTGACAGGCATCATTGGTGGGCACTGGCAGGCTGCATTGGTGGGCACTGACAGGCAGCATTGGTGGGCACTGGCAGGCTGCATTGGTGGGTACTGCCATTCTGCATTGTGGGCACTGCCATTCTGCATTGGTGGGCACTGGCAGGCAGCATTGGTGGGCACTGGCAGGCAGCATTGGTGGGCACAGTCAGGCTCATTGGTGGGCACTGGCAGGCTGCATTGGTGGGCACTGCCATTCTGCATTGGTGGGCACTGGCAGGTGGCATTGGTGGGCACTGGCAGGAAGCATTGGTGGGCACTGGTAGATGGCATTGATGGGCACTGGCAAGCAGCATTGGTGGGCACTGGTAGATGGCATTGGTGGTCACT
Source organism: Glandirana rugosa (assembly GCA_018402905.1). Lineage (NCBI taxonomy): Eukaryota > Metazoa > Chordata > Amphibia > Anura > Ranidae > Glandirana > Glandirana rugosa. The sequence continues at coordinate 1,450,268 of BLSH010073795.1, read as the reverse complement.
GACAGGCAGTATTGGTGGGCACTAGCAGGCTGCATTGGTGGGCACTGACAGACTGCATTGGTGGGCACCGACAGGCAGAATTGGTGGGCACTGACAGGCTGCATTGGTAGGCACTGCTGTATTGGTGTGCACTGTCATGCTGCAATGGTGGGCACTGGCAGGCGGCATTGGTGGGCACTGGCAGCAGGCTGTATTGGTGGGCACGGCATGCAGCATTGGTGGGCACTGGCAGGCTGCATTGGTGAGCACTGCTGCAGTGGTGGGCACTGTCATGCTGCATTGGTGGGCACTGGAAGGCTGCATTGGTGGGCATTGGCAGGTGGCATTGGTGGGCACTGGCATACTGCATTGGTGGGCACTGGCAGGCTGCATTGGTGGGCACTGTCTTGCTGCATTGGTGGGCACTGGCAGGCAGCATTGGTAGGCACTGGCAGGCAACATTGGTGGGCACTGGCAGGCTGCATTGGTGGGCACTGGTAGGCGGCATTGGTGGGCACTGGCAGGCTGCATTGGTGGGCACTGGCAGGCAGCATTGGTGGGCACTGGCAGACTGCATTGGTGGGCACTGGCAGGCAGCATTGGTGGACACTGGCAGGCTGCATTGGTGGGCACTGGCAGGCAGCATTGGTGGGCACTGGCAGGCTGCATTGGTGGGCACTGGCAGGTGGCATTGGTGGGCACTGGCAGACTGCATTGGTGGGCACTGGCAGGCTGCATTGGTGGGCACTTCAATGCTGCATTGGTGTGCACTGGCAGGCGGCATTGATGGGCACTGGCAGGCTGTATTGGTGGGCACAGGCAGGCAGCATTGGTGGGCACTGGTAGATGGCATTGATGGGCACTGGCAGGCTGCATTGGTGGGCACTGGCAGGCTGCATTGATGGGCACTGGCAGGCAGCATTGATGGGTCCTGGCAGGCAGCATTGGTGGGCACTGGCAGGTGGCATTGGTGGGCACTGGCAGGCTGCATTGATGGGCACTGGCAGGCAACATTGGTGGGAACTGGTAGACAGCATTGATGGGCACTGCAGGCTGCATTGGTGGGCACTGGCAGGCTGCAATGGTGAGCACTGGCAGGCTGCATTGATGGGCACTGGCAGGCTGCATTGATGGGCACTGGCAGGCAGCATTGATGGGCACTGGCAGGCAGCATTGGTGGGCACTGCCAGGCAGCATTTATGGGCACTGGTAGGTTGCATTGATATGTACAGAAGGTCGGGACTCCAAAACTCCAATGCAGTACATTTATTGATAAATGCAGAGATGATACAAGAACAGCAGACGCGTTTCAGCGGGACAAGCCGCCTTGGTCACAGCTAACAACAACACTAAAAATCATGACATATATAGGGAAAAGTGAAGTGGAGAAACCCCGCCCATTGAGTTCACCCCATCAGACCAGCAGTAGGGAAGTGACAGCTGATCTGTAAAAAATAATTAGAGATGTTGATGAAGTGAACAGATGGGCAGTTCATCCACTTATGCAGTGAATTAAAAACAGAACAGGCAATAAAACATGGAATATAGACACACAAGTCCTTGGCTTGAGAGAGCAGAAATACAGCAATACAAACAAATTGACTTCCAAGACACCTGCGTGTAAATGTACGGACGTGAAGAACTCAGAGGACGGGAATGGTAGAACGACATAAAGACGAGAGAGTTCGGTTCCTGAA
>BLSH010073795.1:1420434-1433155 GCA_018402905.1 Glandirana rugosa | reverse complement strand
CATTTACCTACCTCCTCCACCTGGAAAGTAAGTAGGTGGACAGGAGGTAAGTATCCCACGAAAAATACTTACCTCCTCCCCCCCAACCCGTATCAGCAGTGAGTACTAATCACAGACAGTTTGCAGGTCGCGACCATAATTGGGTGTGTCGTGTCCTTATAATGTCGACTCCTCATACCTTCCCCTCGTCAACTGAAACCTAAAAGTGAAACTTTCTACTTTATCTGTGTTCCCCGTGAAGAATAATCTACATTCATTGCAAGGACTAAATAAATAAAAATAAAAATTAATAGATTTAAATTCGGATCATGTGTGATACTCTAATAGCCTGCTTACTAGCAGACAAAAAAAAAAAAAAAAAAAACGTACGATCAGAGGTATAGCTACAAAAAAAAAAAAAAAAAAAACAGACGATCATTCGTCCGATAATCTCATAGTGTGTACTAGGCTTAAATTTAGATAATTAAAAATAAAAATAAATAAATCAGGAACGTTACTTACATCTAATAAGAAGTGCCCCTTGTGTCTATTTCATCTTTCAAAGTGAAAATCCAAAGTCAACTGCTCCCCTTCCATACTCCTCAGCTGTAATATTCCTGTGCTGTGTGGGTTAATACCAGCGCTGGACGTTTGACAGACACTAATCATGAGTGACGACTATGCCCAACCCCCCCTCCTCCATTCATAAAAAGCACCCTATGAATGGAGGACAGGTGGATGAATGAAAGGTCCACCTCCTCCATCCATTTACCACTATTCGTTCATGGAAGCTATAGTACAACTTCTACGAATGGAGGAGGGTGGTGGAAAGGGAGAGCATAGTTGGCATTTCTATTAATTGTCATTTCTGTCTGCCGCTCTGTTCCTCTGCTATCTGTATGAATCACTTCTGACAAATTTTCCTGAAACCAAGAGAAAAATGGTGACGGGGAGGGATCTCCAGCTGATTGACAGCCTCAGCTCTGTTCCTGTGTGTTGTGTTAAATTCTGGTGTGTATTTGATAATTTGTGCTGATGTAACATTAATCTATGTTTTCTTTTTGACGGCTAGCATTACACACAAGTATCTGAGTCTCTATTAACATTTGATAATTGATCAGCAAGGTTCTTAAACATGTAAATACTAATACAGCTATAATATAAATATTGCATTCAAGCCGCAAGGTTTGTTTGCAAAGCCCAGAGCTTGCAGAAGCCACAGCAACCAGGATATAGCAGTGTGCTTCTGTTTAATACTGTAATGGGTAGATACAATCACAGTATTTAAAAAATATTTAAAAGCATTTTTAAAATAACCTTTTAACATTTTATACCTTTTTTGTCCATTTATCAGCCTGTACTCAAAATCAGTGCAGGGTATTTATTAAAACAGTGTGCAAAAAGCCTCTGCTGTAATGAGACAACTCTGCCCCCTCTGTCTTCTGTCTCTGATATTTGATATGAGATATGTTCCTTGTAAGTGATTGGCTGGCTTTAGGGCCACGCAAACCATCTCCACCTGAAAGCCAACAGTTGGCTTGACAAGAGTACATCTTATACTATAGCAGCCAGGAGTGTGTTTAAAAGCCATTGATACCAGTGCTGTTTATAAGTGGCACTGGGACTCAAGATGGTAACTAAATTAGTACTATAGTAAAGAGTTGGAGACTTTCAAAGTGCCACATCCGAAAAATCATATAGAAAAAATTGTGGGATGGAAGAAAGGGGGGAACAGCCCCCCTATTCAACTACCTACAGATAAAAGACTCAGCACAACATGTGAAACATGAAAAGATGAACAGTTTATTGAAATCACATTAAAAACAAAACATTCATTAAAATTATGGGGGTGTAATCCCCTAATTCCTATAAAAGCATACAGACAGCAGTGGAGTCCAAAGAGCAAACCTAGGTCATACACAGATCAGCAGGCATAAATAGGGTCAATGGAACAAGCTAAGTGTCAAAGCCAGGAATGGAGACAAGACAGGTCCAAGGCAAGCCAGGTTGGTAACAGGAAATCCAATAATAACAGGAACACCTGGGGGAGCTGAAGATCATTCAGCAACTACGGTCTGATGCTGCTGGCCTTAAATAGGCTACTGAGCACCAGAATCTGTCATGCATTGTGTGTGCCTCGGTACATACGCATGCACACTTGCACATTAATCTTCGTGCCCGTGCATTTGCACTGGAGAATTCCTGTGCCAATCTGCAATTCCATTGGGCATTAGCACATGTGCCAGTTCTTCTGTGAACCATTCTCTGACAGTAGTTCAATAGGGGGGGTGTCCCCTTTCTTTCACCCCACAATTTTTTCTATATAAATTAGTACTACCTATTCAATGAAGAACATGTACATCAATATTAGTAACCTATGTAATACCCTGTCTTACAAAATTCTTTAAAAACTGAAAAACTACTTAAGTAGTCGGTTATTGTCACCGACACTGCAAATTTTGGTCTCAACGACCTCTGGTTATGAAAGGGTTATTAGCTGGGAAAGAAATTCTCAAGATCCAAAACTTCTGTTCTGTATGCATTACAATTACATGCAGTCATGTGAATGGTGTTAATGACTTAAATGAATTACTCCACTGAGCTGAGGATAACCTGCAGTGACCAAGATGCACTTTACAGCAGGGAATTGCTGAAGTGTGGAAAGGCTCTCTAGAAGCTGATTGGTTACAGCTATCATTATGGTCATTCTTCCATTTTGGTATGAGGTGATGATTAGAGATGAGCTACATGAGTTATCTGAAGTGGAAACTCTCAGTTCCACCCGCTGAGAAGCTTAAGTGAGGCTTGCTTGAGAAAATATCTACTTTTTTTTATCTTTATCTAGGGGGTGTTTTTTTGGGGGGGTTATTTATTTTATTGCATTTAAGGCAGGGGTGCTCAACCTTTTGAAAAGCAAGAGCCACCTAAGTGATTTAGTAACTGGTCATGGGCCACAATAAAATTAAATGGTTCAGAATGTACATTTTTTTATTTTGAAAAGCTTAACCTCCCTGGCGGTATTCCCAAGTGTGGCTCGGGGTGGATTTTCAGTACCAAAAGCGGTAACCCCGAGCCACACTCGGGCTTGCATCGCTGGATCCAAGGCAGCATTACTCACCTTGTCCCCTGGATCCAGCGATGTCCCCCGCCGTGTCTGCGGGCTGTGTCCGCCGCTCCGATGCCTCTGTGTGCCGGGCTCCGTTCCCTGCGAGCGTCGCGTCGCACGGGGACGGAGACCGGCGGGAAATTCAAAAAGTGAAACACACACTATACATACAGTACACTGTAATCTTATAGATTACATTACTGTATGAAATCATTTCACTTCCCCTTTGTCCCTAGTGGTTTGCCCAGAGCCCTGCATGCACTTTTATATAATAAATGTCATTCTTTCTGCCTGGAAACATGAGAATGTCCATGGCAACCAAAAAGTGTCCCTTTACGTCAAAAGTGGTTTTTGATCAGCTAGAAAACACCGATAGTAAATAAGAATTATTTGCAGAATTGAGTGATACTGATTTTTGAGGAAATTTATCATCAGAAACTGAAAATGACGACAGCGACAATTCTGCAGCTGAGCAAATTTCTGCGTTTTTGGTTTGATTACATTATTGAATAAATTTTATTACTATTATATTATTATTTTTGATAATTATTTTTAGTTATTTATTATATTATAATTTATGATTTCATTTTTCAATCTTTTTCATACCCGGGATGTCTACTAGACTGTTGTTTGGACAGATTTAAGTGAGTTATTCCTAAGAATTACAGGCCTACAATATAAAATGCCAAATTTTCATGCAAAATAATTGTACCGCTTTCAGCAATAAATTCCAGACTCAGTCATACCGCCAGGGAGGTTAATGAACATTTTCTTTCTGCAACCACTGAATGCCGGTGTGAGGGAGAAGGGGGAAGCCAGCTTTCAGTAGTTGCAGGGGGAAAATGAAGGGGATCAGGTCCTGTATATGCCACCCCCCCACCCCTCCTGTCTAAGTGTAAAGCAGAATGTGACAGGGAGGCCACACTGGTTCCCTGGAGCATGGGGCAGGGTCACCATTGCGACCCCTGATGTTACACCACTGGTTGGGGAGTGTGGTAAAACACATCTCAACTATGAGGTTTATCGCCCCCCAAACCGCAAATGTAAACAAGGCCTTACTGTCCTGAGCCCCCCATAAGGCTGCTTTCACACTGATGCGCTGTGGTTTACCCACACCACGGGTGCAGCGCAGTGCACCTGCGGCTTTTTACTGCGAGTTAGCTGCGCTTCACCATAGACTTCTATTATATCTTGCAGGTGTGGTGTATTTTCTGAAAGTGCACCAAAACTCCTGCATTCAGGAATTTATGGGGCTCCTGCTCCCTCCACAGCCACCTGTTTCCTCCGCAGCTGGTGCCAGCTCGATGCATTCTGATGCTCTGGGATGGAGGGTCGGCAAGCCCAGATCATGATCAATGGATTGCTGACACCGGGCATGCACTTTCCTGGTATAAGGTTGAGGGCCACATCAGAGGGCTCTGAGGGCCACAGGTTCAGCACCCCTGATTTACAGTTTAGTGGGTTTTTTCTAATGTTGTGTATAACCTTCAGGAGCCAATTGCACCCTTTAAAAATCCTTAATTTCCCCTTCCCCATTGAGTTCAGTGTTGTTCAGCCTATTAGCTTTACAAATAGCCAGAAATAACATTTGCACCCCATAGACTTCAATGGGACTCACTTCTAAGAATTTTGAACAAGATGTGCCAAAACCCTTGCCTGGTCAGATTCGCCCATCACTTTTTATGGACATGGCAACTATTAACATCAGGAATCTAAGCTGAGGAAATAATGAAGGTGGAAGGAAAGAATTCTGGAAATATGACAATAAAGTGGTATTGATGATAGTATAAAGACGTGCCTAAAGGTTAACTCTACTTTAATGGGGAAAAAAAAATTTCAGTTTTGACAAAATAAAGGAAAGTCCATATGGCCAGTAACATCATGACAATGGATGAAGAAGTCATCAATGGAACTTCTGGAAGTTAGACACATCCAGCATGATTTATATAAGCCATTATCAGCCATTTTGGACAAAACAGTCCATTTTATAGGAAATCTATTGCAAGAACAGCATGGGTTACTGACTTCTCCTTTTGGAAATACTGGTTGCTTGGCCATCATAATAATTCTCTAGCTTCACTACAATTCACCTGAAACAAGTATGAAGTCAAAGGCTGCTAACTTCTGTATTATTGTTTAGCCTGGTAATTTACTTTGGCAGTGGTCAAGAGATCAAGAAGTCCACCCCGCCCCTGCCCTAAGACCAAGGTGGCAGGCAGGTGGGATAGACTTCTCAATCTCTTGACCACTGTGATTGACTGTTACAGTGGTCACATGATCAGAAACCCATCATGCCTGCTAATGAACATAGCTAGAGACCAGGAGCTGTGTGCTACAGCTCAGTCACTATGCTGGCAGCGCGCACTCAGCACAGAATCATTGGCCACCATGGATGCATATGTGTGGTGTGTGGGCATTAAAGTCTGCCCTTCTTGCTACTGCACATACAGCAAGAAGTCAAAGCTGAACTTTTTATTCTGTTTTGGATAATGGGGATGGCATTAGAGCCTTTCTCTCAGGATATTAGTGTTGTCCTATTGGAGAGATTTCCCCACACTTCCTGTTAGGAGAGTGATTATTTGGAGGAGAATTTAAATTTCAGACTTTTTTTAATGCTGACTGTGGTGGTGATGAATGCTCCTACCATTTGCTGTCCTAGAATCACAGTCACAGGAAGTAAGGGACGGTCCCCTCAGTGGAGTCACAGACAGAGAAATAAACTCATGGATATTTTACCATTTCCCCATACTACCCAGAGTTATTGGGGTCTTGAATGCACTCTGCACTCCCACTCGTTGCTCTGCAGAGCTGGGTCTCATTCACACTAGCTATACTAAACACAGGAGACATTATCCATTTTACATCTCCCAGATAACTTTTTCCTGCCCTTAGAGGTTCTTGCAATAGACCTGTTTAGTTTCATGTATTTAGTGGTAAAGGCCTCATGTGCTTAGGTGCATAAGTATCATGGAAACTGGGTGTTTAGCCCCTGTACATGAGATCACAGTGTTTTTGTGCGGACAGAAGGCACAAGTGCACCATCCAGCCCAGCTGCCGGCAGCCCTTAAAACTCTATTAGAGGCTGAAAGCTGCTGCAGCTGGCCGGTGCACCAAGTGGTACTAACATTAGGCATTATACACCAAGTCTGCATTCCAGGCATTTGTCATTGAGCCAAAGTGCCCTAAACATTAGTAGCACTCAGTGCACAGTCTAGCCACAGCAGCTTTCGGCCTCTCACAGTGTTTAACATTCCAGCAGGGCTGAACAATGCACCTGTGCCTTCCGCTCTCACCTACATGCCAGGATTTCATTCACAGGGGCGAAACAACCAGTATCCACGAGGCCTAGAGGGTCTAATCCTGTGCTGGACATATAGAATTCTATTTTTTCTAAATGCACCTAAACTGGCCACACCATCCTAAACGCAGGTAAATGCACAGTGTGAATGACACCATTGAAAAAAAATCATTATATGTGTTTAGTAATGTCCTCTAAACATATATAAGCACAGGCTTGACACTGCCAGTGTGAATGAGGCCTAGGTCTATAATAGGAACTGAAGGGAGTGCAGAGGACAGGCACAAGTCCAGCCGGGAAGAATTTGTGATCTGATCAGCAATACCCCATGGATCATGTACAAACTGAGAGGCAGGGCTGAGGGCAGGCTCCATATAACTATGGCCACACCAAAGGTGCATTTACACTTAATGCCTTGTTCACATTAGCGTGATGCGTTTTTTGATGCAATGTCAGGTGTGATTGTGTAGCGCAAGTTTGCAATTTTTTTGTGATTTTATGCCTTGGGTTGCTGCTTTTGTTACTATTATTGATTAACCAAGGATTTCCCTGGGAGGTGATTAAAAAAATGTAATTGTTTTCCAGATTGCATCAGAATTGCATGCACATGTGATTTCTGGCGTTTACATTGAAGTCAATGTGACAAAAATCACACTAGAATCACACAAAAGTAGTACAGGGAGCCTCTCAAAAATCACTCCGCGCTGAGTCGCATTGATCTAAATGGCCACCATTAAAAACTATGTGATTTCCACTGTCATGCAATTCTGTCCGATTCGTTGCATCAGAAATTGCACGAGTGTGAACTAGGCATGAGTCGAATAAAACCTTCTAACATTGTAACATTTCCGTTGTTTCTATTCACAGGCGTGTGACATCAGTTAACCTCAGCCGTAGCCATGACTAATTAAGACTATTGCAATTACCTGGTTGCTAAGGAGCAATCTAATATGAATACATCTTCACTGACCGCCAGAACTGTATAAACAGAGGAAATGGAAAAGGTTAAAGAGATTCCAGCACACTCATCAAATCAGGGAAAACCTCTCAGAGAAAACAGTTTATGGGTTGTGCATGTTCAACAAAAAATATTGTGATTGGTAACGTTTAGCTCTAAGACCTCTTTCACACCAGAACGTTTTTCAGGCACTTTTGCGATAAAAATAGCAACTGAAAAGCCCTTTAAAAACTCCCCCCCAATACACCCCAGTGTGAAAGCCCGAGTGCTTTCACACTGGGGCGGTGCGCTTGCGGGGCGGTAAAAAAAGTCCTGTAAGCCGCATCTTTGCAGCGGTGTGGGAGCAGTGTATTCACCGCTCCTATACCGCCCCTGCCCATTGAAAACATTGGGGCAGCGCTCCCGAAGCGCTGAACACCGCTTGGTAAGCACCGCTAACTGGCACTTTTAACCCCTGTTTAACCCTTTGCATGGGGGGGGTTAAAAGCGCACCGCCACCGCCAAAATAGGGGCGCCATAGCGCCGCTATAACGATCGGTAAAGCGACGCAAATTAGCTGTGTTTTGCCGCTAACGCTCGGGGGGCCCTGGTGTGAAAGGGGTCTAATAAATATACAATTCAAGATGAAGAAATGGGGGGCAGAGGTCATCATGGCTGACATGGATGTGGTGTGGAGACAACATGTTCTAAGGTTAAACTTGGTATGTTTGGGAACGGAATACGGTGGTTGGTGCAACTATGTATCATCTTTTATTGTTGCCTTTTTTGGGTATCTGGTCCTTATTACTTGGTATATGTCTCTTTATTTCTTTTTTTTTCTTTTTTTTTTTTAAAAGGTTTTATTGTTATACATGCATTGACAAGTATAGACAAGGTACACATTGCATTGTACATAACAGTAGTTTCATATTGTCATAAAAGTTTTATTAGGTAGTTACTGTATCTTTACATGTTCAACATTTTGCGTATACATAACTCCTTATACTTTTTTGACTTAAAGCAAAACATAACTAAACCCTTGGAAGGTATAACCATAGGTTCACATGTGAAGCATGAGAGATATGGGAAACAGTCCCAGGAGAGGTAGAGGGCCTGTGAAACCGTTAAATACAGATGAAGAGGCACTGCTTTCAAATTGATTGATCAGTATTCCAGCACATCCATGGAATAATGTTAAGCACTGGACCCCATATGATTCAGTGAGGGAATTGTTTTGATAAATTTAGGGGTTGTCCGAGACGTATCTTTGGAGTTCACCCATGGGCCCCATATTTTATTACATTTTTTGGGGCGCCTCCTTGCTTCATATGCCATTTTATATAATGTGATATTTGCGTTTATTAAAGTTTTCCAGGCTGAAAGCGTGAAATAAGCTTGTCTGATCCATTGAATAGCTATTAATTTGCGCACATAGAAAAATAGCAATCTCAATAGAGTTCCATCGCCTGACATTTATGACAGATGGAGTTGTCCCTCCTTGCCATACTATATAGTTTAAGGGGGGTGTAATACATTTGATGAAGATATTTTAATTGGATCGTTTTATCCCTAGCCGATATGACCGTGTATGTATACGATAGGAGTACTTTCTCCCAGTGTTTCTCCGACAGCTCCGGTATAATGTTTTGCCACCTATCTCTATTTTTTTTTTGTATGGCTACTCTCCTCAGCGATCAGGGTAGTGTAGTAGTTTGAAATTAATTTGGTGTGATCAGGATTCAATAGTATACTTTCCAATGTTGTGTTATTCCACAAAATATTGTCTCTCCCAAACTGTGCATGTATTGCATGCTGAAGTCGGAAATATTGGAATCCCCAGGAGCTCGGGACGCCCAACTCTCTCTGTAGCTGTAGAAAAGACTTGAGCTTCCCCCCTCTATTAGTTGATGTATATATTTTAAGCCAAATTAAGCCCACCTGTGCACATCCTCAAGACAGCAAATTTCAGCATGGATTAAACCAGAGTGTTGGGAGAAAGTTGTATAAGTTGATCCCTAATATGTTTCCTACATATAATCAAAATTTGTTTGGCTGCTTTAAGTATAATTTTACCTCCCATAGTGGGCACTTCCCCTCTTGTTAAAAAAAGTTCAACAGAGCTTCATAGGAGGAAACTGCTGCAGCTTCCACCATCATTGCAGAATTATTTATTTGTGGGAACATACGCCAGTGGGCGAACACTAGCTGAGATGCATAATAATAAAGACGGAAGTCTGGTAATTCCATTCCACCTTTTTCCACTAGTAATTGCAAGACAGCTAGGGTAACCCTAGAGGCACCTGACCCCCAGAGAAAGGAGTTCAGTAGTGAATTGATATGTTCAAAGATTTTTTTGGGGATATATACCGGAGCGTTGGACAACACATATAAATATTTGGGTAGAAATATAATTTTAAATAGATTCACTCTACTCAAAAGTGTAAGGGGGAGATCCTTCCAGCCCTGTATCCTATCCTTAAACTGTTTGATAATGGGCCAAGAAGGCCTCGGATAAAGAAGCCCCAGGATCATTTAAATATAAGAGCATATCATCCGCGTATAGTGATACGTGTTCCTCCAGCGCTCCAATTTGCAAACCTTTTAGCCTATCCATGTCTCTTTATTTCTAGTGAGTATCTGCTGTATCATACTGTATGATTTAAAAAATGTTGGCAAAATTTGAGGAAATGCACCTAGTGCTGAATAACTGGATATGGTTTGGGACATACAATACTGAGTGGAGTGAGACCATATTAATAGTGAGTAAAGAAAGCCTGGGACCCCTTTATATTGAGTATTATTTGTGCCCTTTTTACAGTCAAAGTTCACTGCAGTTAGCCAAAGAAGTAGAAAGCCAAACTGGGGTGATTGTTTCCTGTGACACAATATGGCGTACACTGCAGAGGAATGGCATGCATAGGTGTCGTTCATGAAGGAAGCCTCTCCTAAAGCCCATGCACAAAAAAGACAGCCTAGAATTTACCAGGGCCCATTAATAAAAAGAAGAAGACTCTGGAGTGATGGGACCAAGAGAAATGTTTTTGTAACTCATGGCTTTATAAAACAGTACGGCGTTGCAAAGGTGAAGAGTACAAAAAAATGCATGGTGCCTACAGTGAAACATGGTGGAAACAGTGTCCTTCTCTGGGGCTGCATGAGTACTGCTGGTGTCAGGGAGCTGCATTTCATTGATGGTATCATGAACTCACAGATATACTGCTCTATATTGAAAGAAAAGTTGCTACCATCACTACACCTGGTTGTCGTGCACTTTTTCAAAATGGCAATGATCCAAAACACACATCTACGGCCACTATTGCATTCCTGAAGAACAGGATGAAAGTGATTCAGTGGCCAAGTATGTCTCCTGATCTGAACCCAATCGAACACCTATGGGGAATTCTGAGGAGACAAGTTGAGCATCACTCTCCATCCAGCTTCCAGGCTCTAAAAGAGGTTGTTGTTGCAGAATGGAATAGGATAGATGTTGCAATATTTCGCCAACTTGTTCATTCCATGCCTAGAAGACTTGGTGCTGTCCTTACAAATCACGGAGGACTTTCATGTAATGGGCTAAACAAATGTTCTATAAAACTCAGTTTTGTCAAAATGTTGGAAATTGTTCTTGAGTTCATTGAGATATTGATTAAAATCGTACTTTTCAAAAGGGGTGTACTCATTTATGCTGAGCATCGGCCTGGAATGCAGCTTTAATGACAAAAGTAGACCAAAACATCCATCCAAACATTTTAAGCTTTTTTTTTTACATTATTTATTCAAGAACAGAGAGGGGTGCGGCCGCACCAAGACATCCATAGGCATAAAGGGGCATTCCCCAATAGTCACAATATACTGCAATAACAAAATGAACAGTCAATGATACATGGAGCATACTACTGACCACTACTGACATTTTAACATTATAATCTTTCATTCATTGGTTAAATAGAATTAAAAAGGCTGAGAAGGTCAATGTTTGTTGGATTTGATTGAGATATCAGGATACCGTGAGTGTTTCTTGCTAGCATTTTTTTACAACTGAAATATCCAAATTCTCCGACCCCCCCTGGAATTTCAGTTGCAAGTTCTCATGGGCTGATTCTTATTGAAGGATAATAAATAAATGAAATAAAATCATTTAGGCAGTTAGCCTAATCACGGTAATATGTTCTAGAACACGCGGGCTCTGGGCTGTCTGCTCCTGACATGCTGTCTGCCAGCGCGCTCTGATCTCTTGTGTAATAGATCACAGAAAGGGCAAGGCAGAGCAAAACATGACAAATACAATATATGAAGATAGTTTGTTAGAGCAGAAATTCCATTTTTATTCCAGTAGGAGGACGTCTCATACAAACCTCAAACTGCTTAGAATGATGACAGCAGAGTACTGGGCTACCAGCCTAAATAATACACATTACGCCTGCTAAGCAAAAATCTCTAGTAAGTTAAAGTCCAAATAAATAAATCTATATGGGATGCACAAGTCAACAAAAAAATGTTTTACTTTCCTTGAATTTCCAAATTTTCCTTTGTTTGTGTCTCACACGTTTCCCCTCCCAGATACTGCAGCTCACAGTGGGAGGGTTTCAGCTGCAAATGCAATGTTATCAATCTTAGAAGCATTGGGCAGGACTGGGCGTGGCCGGGGGATGATTGACAAGCTACAGGCTTGTGAAACAGCAGTGACATTGCTAATAGACACACCCCCTTCAACATCTCTTACTGTAGTACAAGAGGACACAGTCTACATTATAGTGCCAACTTTCCTCTGAAATCATGAGCAGTGCAGCATTATTGTCACCACGTCACAGGAAGATATAATAGGTGGACTTTACTGGCGGGATCAACAGGTACACTATATTGTCAAAGGTATTGAGACACCTGCCTTTACACGCACATGAACTTTAATGGCATCCCATTCTTAGTCTGTATGGTTCAATATTGAGTTGGCCCACATTTTGTAGCTATAACTGCTTCAACTCTTCTGGGAAGGCTGTCCACAAGGTTTAGGAGACTTTTTGTTGGGGTGTGGTATTAGGGGCGAGGTGGTTTACTAAACCTGGTCACGTGTTTCGTTCCAGGTATTTCTGTACTTACTCGCTCAAACCCCACCTCCTTGAACTGATCGGACTTGTCTCAGGACTGGAGTTGGGCTATCTTGTGGAAACCCTACTTAATCTCACCTCTGACACTCGGTCTGGAAGAGCAGGTGTAGTTTACGCGAAGACCTTCTTACTAGTTTGCAAGGGTATCTGTGTGAGGATTTGGAACACCTGTCGGAAGGGTCTTCTCAACTTCGTCAATATCGATGTTTTACACCCGGTTGAGTTATAACTTGGTATGTCTGATTCTTACCCTACGGTAATTTCAAGTACACGCACATTTCCGTCCACAGAGTTAT
>BLSH010073795.1:1397178-1407377 GCA_018402905.1 Glandirana rugosa | reverse complement strand
TGAAGGAAGTTTTATATATATATATATATATATATATTTTTTTTTTTTTTTTTTTCTTTCAAAATTGTCAGCCTTTTTTTGTTTGCAGCACAAAAAATAAAAACTGCACAGGTGTTCAAACACCACCAAAGGAAAGCTCTAATTGTGGGAAACAAGGACTTACATTTTATTTGGGTACAACGTCGCACAACCACGCAATTGTCATTTAAAGTAATGCAGTGCTGTATCGCAAAGAATGGCCTTGTCATGAAGGGAGGTAAATCTTCCAGAGGTCAAGTGGTTAAGGGTGAATTCACATAGTGTAGTGACAGGCATTTTACTACATTGTAAAAATGCCAGCCATGCCAGGACACACACAAAACAATTATGCACATCAGTGGATCAAGATTGGGCTCGGGATGGGGGGGAACCATGCAGCACAGAGCGTTTTTTATTCTATGCATTAAGGTAAATTACCCTAAGGCTTTACAACCACTTTAAAACTTACCCTACTATATCCAAAAGTTTTGAGTTTAGATACTTTAATATCCATATATGCATCTGATCTGAACTCTATTCACCTCCAGTTTTTATACTGTCAGAACATTCCTCCATCAGAAGCTGCTAGATGAAATTCTTTGCCAATAAAAAAAGTCTGATACATAAGCTCTGAAGAGAATAAAAATGTCACCTTCCCAACATCTGGTATTCCTTCACACCGGTACACTGTGCTTTCTGCTATATCGAGCCCTGGCTAAAAATGGAAGTCATGGAACAACTACGGCTATGTGCAAGTATATGCTTTCACCTAACCAGTCAGGAGCTGCCATTTTCTACACAACATTAGAGAGAAGACATTTAAAGGGATTCTCCACTTTAAGACAAAAGGTGGAAAACCTGTCCACATGCCCCCTTCATCCAGGTGAGAAAGAACAGAGATGACAGCTGGGGTTGAGCTTCACAGGGGGCCCAGGCCAGTTGCTATACCGATGATCCGTTTATTGCCCCACTATTATCTTTCAGTAATGCAGAATACAATTATATCCTTCCTATATGGTCCCAGTGGTTGGTCATGTGTGCTGATGTGAGAGCAGAGGGCACTTAGTGTGCTTTACCATGCTGTGCTTTTTGTTAGTTTATTGTGGAGGGTAAACGAGGGCTGTGCAAAGGGGTCGCCAAGCAGATGAATGGGGAGTACAGCAAAGAGAGGCCACAGTCCAAAATTTTCATCATCTAAAGCAGTGGTCTCCAAACTGCGGCCTTTGCTTGCCTTTATCCGGCCCTTGGGACACTATTCCTCCCATTGACACCAACAATGGGGGCATAATTCTTGCCACTGAAGACAACAGAGCACTATTCCATGGAAACCAGTGATGGGCATCCTTCCTCCTACTGACACCAATGATGGGGGCATTATTCTTCCCACTTGCACCAATGATGGGGCACTATTCCTCCAACTGGCACTAATGATGGGGCACTATTCTTTCTACTTGTGCCAATAATCGGGCACTATTGCTTCCACTGACACCAATGATGGGGCATTATTCTTCCCACTTTCACCAATGATGGGGCAGTATTCCTCCCAATAACACTAATGATAGGGCGTTATTCCTCGCACTGACACCAATGATGGGGCATTATTCTTCCCACTTGCACCAATGATGGGGCATTATTCTTCCCACTTGCACCAATGATGGGGCACTTTTCCTCCCACTGACACCAATGATGGGGCATTATTCTTGCCCACTTTCACCAGTGATGGGGCACTATTCCTCCCAATAACACTAATGATGGGGCATTATTCCTCCCAATAACACCAATGATGGGGCACTATTCCTCCCACTGACACCAATGATGGGGCATTATTCTTCCCACTTGCACCAATGATGGGGCACTATTCCTCCCACTGACACCAATGATGGGACATTATTCTTTCCCACTTGCACCAATGATGGGGCACTATTCCTCCCACTGGCACTAATGATGGGGCACTATTCTTTCTACATGTGCCAATAATCAGGCACCAATGATTGGGCACTATTCCATCCACTGACACCAATGATGGGGCATTATTCTTCCCACTTGCACCAATGATGGGACACTATACCTCACACTTGCACTATCGATAGGGCACTATTCTTCCTACTGACACAAATGATGGCGGACTATTCCTCCTGCTGACACCAATGATGGGGGACTATTCCTTCCAGTGACACCAAAGATGGAGCACTATTGTTTCCACTTGCGCCAATGATGGGGCACTTTTCCCCCAACTTGCACTAATGATGGGGCATGCACTAATGATGGGGCATTATTCCTTCCACTGACACCAATGATGGGGCATTATTCTTCCCACTTTCACCAATGATGGGGCACAATTCCTCCCAATAACACCAATGATGGGGCATTATTCCTCCCAATAATACCAATGTTTGGGCACTATTCCTTCCACTGACACCAATGATGGGGCATTATTCTTCCCACTTGCACCAATGATGGGACACTATTCCTCTCACTGACACCAACGATGGGGCATTATTCTTCTTACTTGCACCAATGATGGGGCACTATTTCTCCCACTGAAACCAATGATGGGGCATTATTCTTGTCCACTTGCACCAATGATTGGGCACTATTCCACCCACTAACACCAATGATGGGGCATTATTTTTCCCACTTGCACCAATGATAGGACATTATTCTTCCCACTTGCACCAATGATGGGACACTATACCTCCCACTTGCACCATTGATAGGGCACTATTCCTCCTGACACAAATGATGAGGCATTATTCCTTCCACTAAAGATTTGGCATTATTTATGCCCACTGACACCAGGATATTTTCTACTCCCACTGGCCACAGTCCTGCCCCCTTTAAGTCTGAAGGACAGTAAACTGGCCCTTTGTTTAGAAAGTTTGGAGACCCCTGATCTATCTAAAGCAGGGGTCTCCAAACTATGGCCCTCCAGTTGTTCAGGAACTACAATTTCCATCGTGCCTAGTCATGTCTGTGAATGTCAAAGTTTTACAATGCATCATGGGATGTGTAGTTCTGCAACAGCTGGAGGGCCATCGTTTGGAGATCCTTGATCTAAAGCATAGGTGCTCAACCTGTGGCCCTCCAGTTGTTGCAGAACTAGTCCCATGAGGCATTTCAAGGCTGACAGTTATGAGCATGCCTCCCAAAGGTGATGGAATTTGTAGTTCCACCACAGATGGAGAGCCACAGGTTGAGAACCCATGATCTAAAGTCTTGACACCATCCCCAGTTGCTGCTTGGTCAAAGCCTCCATCACTAATCAGATTCTAAGCAGTTCTGAGATCACCACCCAGCTGCCTGACTTTCTTTGATGTAACACAGACCAGTCTCGGAAATCTTAGCATTTTCAGTGCTGACACCTACAAGATCTTTGATTACTCACCAGAACCAGCATACAGCACAAAGAGTCTGAACTCCTCATTTACATACATTTTCCAGGTCAGTACTGGAGCCTGTAAGCAGTGAAACTTTGGTGCTAAAACCAACATACTATAAATTATTATACAGGATTTATATAAATGCCTACAGTTTGCGCAGCGCTTTGCAACATTAGGGCAGACAGTACAGTTACAATACAATTCAATACAGGAGGAATCAGAGTGCCACTTTCCTGGTTATACTAGTTCTAACTTTGAATAGAAAATTGGGAGTGTGTAACAGATTACCATATTTCTACAAACCAAATCTGTATATGGTAGCCAGAACCAATTCCCTTTAATGGGATTATATCACCATCCCTGCTACTTCAACAGGCATGTACTAAGGAAAAAGGGATTTTATTAAGAACTTACCGTAAAATCCTTTTCTCTGAGTTCACTGACAGATGCAGCTCTCCATGATGTGAAGGGTTTATGCTTGTTTCACTAGGAGTTAACTAGGCAGGGAAAAGAAACAGCTGGCCCCTCCCATGGGGCCGTCCTCTCTTCCCACATAAACCCCCTCTATAGCATAGCTCATCAGTTCGTACACAAGCCGTACATAGAACAGAGCACAGAGGGGTGGGTGCTGCATCTGTCAGTGAACTCGGAGAAAAGGATTTTACGGTAAGTTCTTAATAAAATCCCTTTTTCTCCTATCGTTCACTGACAGACGCAGCTCTCCATGACGTGTGGGGATGTCCCCAAGCTGTGTCAAAAAGAGGGGTGGGTAAACGCTAACAACAGTACCCAACAGAACCTCTAAGGAGGCGCCAGACGCGCCTACACTGCCGCCTGCAAAACTTTGCGGCCAAAGGCAGCATCCGAAGATGCAAACACATCAACATAATAAAACTTAGTGAAAGTGTGAACCGAGGCCCAAGTGGCTGCCTTGCACACCTGTGACACCGAGGCCTGGTGTCTGAAAGCCCAGGAAGTGCTAACAGCCCGGGTAGAATGAGCCGTGACCGGAAAAGGGGGAACCTTGCCCCGAATAGAATACACATGGGTCACAGTCTGTCTGATCCAACGAGAAATCGTAGCCGACGAGGCTGCCAAACCTTTGCGCGGACCCTCTGTCAGTACAAACAAGGCATCAGCTTTCCGAAAAGAAGCTGTAGCAGATAAATACACTCTTAAGGCCCTTACTACGTCCAAAGCATGCAACTCAATTTCTTTTGGGTGCGATGGGCGAGGGCACAATGAAGGAAGAACAATATCTTCATTAATGTGAAAGGAAGAAACCACCTTCTAATATTCTCATATGGTGGTTTCTGAAGTACAGAAAGGACCAAATTCAGGTCCCACTGGGCCATCGGAACCTTCACCCGAGGCGCCACACGTCGTACACCTTGAACAAAGCTGCGAATCAACGAGTGTGAAGCCAAAGGTCTCTGGAAAAGAATCGCCAGAGCCGATATCTGGCCCTTGAGAGCACTCAAAGTCAGTTTTTTGTTCAGGCCCTGCTGCAAAAAGGTCAGGACCCTGGATACAACATAAGAGCGAGGGTTATGACCCTCTGCCTCTCACCAAGCTATATAAGCCTTCCAGGTGCGGTGGTAAATCTTGCGGGAGGTAGACTTGCGAGCCTTCAACAAGGTAGGGATCACGGAGTCAGCGACACCCCTGTCTCTTAGCACCTGGGACTCAATAGCCAAGCCGTCAAAGCCAGCGAGGGTAAAGCAGGGTGCAAGATGGGCCCCTGAGACAGAAGATCGTCTCCCAGCGGGAGCCGCCAAGGGGCGTCTGCTACCATTTGCACCACATCGGCGTACCAAGTGCGCCAAGGCCAATCTGGTGCAACCAGGATTATTGGTATTCCCTCCGCCACTATCCTGCGTATCAATCGCGGAAGCAGTCTTATCAGAGGGAAGGCGTACAGAAGTCGGTAACTGCCCCAGGGGGCCACCAGAGCGTCCGTGGCCACTGCCAACGGATCTTTTGTTCTGGACACGAAGGTCTCCACCTTGTGATTGAAACGAGACGCCATGAGATCCACGTTCGGCGTTCCCCATCTGCGGCAAATCTGGTTGAACACCTCCGGGTGGAGAGACCACTCTCCCTGGTCCAGTGTCTGGCGACTGAGAAAGTCCGCCTGCCAGTTCTTCACACCTGGGATGTAAATGGCGGAGATTGCCGGAACGTGACATTCCGCCCAACGCAGTATCAGAGCTGCCTCCGCCGCAGCTGCTGGTCTCCTTGTGCCACCCTGATGGTGCACATACGCCACTGCTGTGACATTGTCCTATTGAATTCGGACCGGACGGCCCTGCAATCTCACTGTCCAGTGAAAAAAGGCACAATCTGATTGCTCTCAGCTCCAGTACATTGATGGGGAGACAAAACTCCTGTGCCGACCAACGGCCCTGGGCAGACAGCTGCCCAAGGATCCCTCCCCAGCCTGATAGACTGGCATCCGTGGTGATGATCACCCACTGGAGGGGCAGGAACGACTTCCCCTGAGTCAGGGCCGAGTACCGGAGCCACCAGGTCAGAGACGCCCTGGTCTGGGAGCTCAGACGAATCAGAAGGTCCAAGGCTTGAGGTGACCTGTCCCAGCGAGCCAGAATTGCTCGCTGAAGGAGACGAGTGTGACTCTGGGCGAAGGGTATCGCCTCGAAAGACGAGACCATGAGCCCCAGCACCCGCATACAGAACCGTAATGAAGACCGACGGTGTGACAGAAGGGTTCGCACTGCCGACTGCAGAGACAGCAACTTGGCCGGAGGGAGGAACACCTTCGCCTGCACTGTGTCCCGATTCAGACCCAGGTACTCCAGGTGACTGGCTGGCGACACCGACGACTTTCTGCAGGTTGAGTAACCAGCCGAAGTCCTGCAGCGAGGTCATTGGGATCCTCACATTCCCCTCCAGAGCCGAGGCGGACTCCGCTCGCAGGAGCAGGTCGTCAATGTAGGCCACTACCGCAATGCCTCTCTATCGCAGCAACGCCAACACCGGGGCTAGCAGTTTTGTGAAAACTCGGGGTGCTGAGACCAGACCGAAAGGGAGTGCCACGAATTTAAAATGGAGGTCTCCCACTGCAAAGCGCAGGAAGCGCTGATGTCGTGGACAAATGGGTACATGGAGGTACGCATCCCTGATCTCCAGAGACGACAGAAATTCCCCCTGATGAAGGGCGGCCACAACCGAGCGGATAGATTTTCCATCCGGAATTTCCACGCCCTGACATACCGGTTCAGGGCCAATAGATTTGAGTAAAAACCTCGAAACCTCTCCTCTGGAGGCACTGGCACGATCACCCCCTGGTCCGAAAGTGCTTTAACAGCCCCGAAAAGGGCCTCCCAGCGATCCTGCAGGAGCCCTAGGTTTGATGGGAAGAACCTGTCTGGGGGGTAGAGAGTTGAACTCTATCCTGTACCCGGCGGACACTACTTCCTGGACCCAGCGATCGGGAATGAGAGCCAGCCACCGGTCTGCGAACCCCAGAAGATGTCCCCCCACCAGAAACCCGGGTGGGGGCAACCTATCAGGCTGAGGAGGACTTGTCTTCCGTCTTTTCGGTTTTGCGCTGCCACTGCCATTCCCGGCCCCTGCAGCGGCGTTACCGGGACGGGTCCCCTTACCTGTTGCTCTGGAGGCGAGAAAAAAACCTCTTCTGACCTGAGGGAGGGGGTCCCTGTCTACGGCGAAACTCACTTCTGGAAGGAAGGTACTCTTACCTCCCGTGAAGTCCTTAATAATCTCGTCCAAATGTGGACCAAATAGGCGTCCACCCTGAAAAGGGAGGTCAGCAAGACCTTTTTTGGAAGCATGGTCGCCGGACCAAGAACGCAGCCAAAGTATCCGTCTGAGGATAACAGCAAAAATCGCTGTCCTGGATAACATCGGCAGTAAATCAACGGCCATATCACAAAGGTACTTGAACCCTTGGAGCAAAAACTCAGCCCTCTGCGGCGCATCCATCAGGCGGCCGCATTCCAGATCAAACTGGAGCTCCGCCATACGCTCATACAGATGTTGATAGGATGTAAAAGGAAACACAGCCGCCCCCTGATCCTCTTCACCATCCGATGGGCCCAGTTCCCCATCAGATAGGTCCACTGGGGTCCCTGAGATCCTGGAAGCCACTTCCAGATCAGAATCCTCCCCGATGAATAAGGAGGAGGGGGACACTTCTTGGGGGCCTGTTGGGCGACCTCCACCCGGGGGAGAAGAGCCGTGCCGTCCGATCATCACCGCTCCACAGAGATGGGAAAACGCTGCATACACGGTTTTTGCAGAGGCATGTGGTCAAAATGGCCGCCGTTAGACACTAGAGGCCGAAACCCCCTGTACAGGGACTTGCAGTACCGCAAACGGGCGCTCCGAGCGCTAGAGGGAAAGCCCATAGGCCAAATATGTCTGCAGCTACGGCAAAATGGCGGTGGTCCGCCGCAAAATGGCCGCAAAAAGGTCATGTCTTCAGGATTTCCATTATTTTGCACAGGTGATTTGATCAGTTTCACTGCCTTAGTAATTACCACAGCTGTTTCATCTGAGGGAAATCCTGAAAACATGACCTGTTGGTGTGCCTTGAGGACTGGGTTGGGAAACACTGCTATAGAGGGGGTTTATGTGGGAAGAGAGGACGGCCCCATGGGAGTGGCCAGCTGTTTCTTTTCCCTGCCTAGTTAACTCCTAGTGAGACAAGCATAAACCCCATACGTCATGGAGAGCTGTGCCTGTCAGTGAACAATAGGAGAAATATATTTTTGGGACCTAAAAGGGTACACAAAACCTATGCACTAGAACCGGGGTCTCCAAATTTTGGAAACAAAGGGCCAGTTTACTGTCCTTAATGCTTTAGGAGGCTGGACTGTAGGCAGTGGGAGTAGAAAATGCTCTGACATCAGTGGGAGAAAACAATGCCATAGGCTTGGTGGGCAATGGTTGGTGTCAGTGGGAGAATTAGTTCCCCATCTCCTGTGTCAGTGGAAGGAATAGTACCACATTTTTGGTGTCAGTGGGAGAATTAGTTCTCCATCTCTGGTGTCAGTGGAAGGAATAGTACCCCATATTTGGTGTCAGTGGGAGGAAGAGTGCCCAATGTTTGGTGTCAGTGGGAGAATTATTTCCGCATGTCTGGTGTCAGTGGAAGGAATAGTACCCCATTTTTGGTGTCAGTGGGAGGAATAGTTCCCTTATATCAGTGGAAGGTGCCCCAAGGGCCAGATAAAGGCAAAGGGCCACATCCAACCCACTGGCCGCCGTTTTGAGACCCCTGCGCTAGAAGAAAGAACTGTGTGCACATGGATGGCTTCCCAGATTCTGGTTTATTAAAGCCCCCCCTGGGACCTCCCCTCTAACACGTTTCACCAGAAAAAGGGCTTACTCATTGGAGGGGAGGTCCAAGGGATGGGTAATGTTGTAGTGATTGTCGGCTTTTACAAACTGGAATCTCTGTGCCGTGATCAGATCGTGTGTGGGAAGTTCCTTCTTTTGGTTGATGTGTTGGCGTGCAGACAGCTAGGTGTTTCACTTGCACCAGTCTCAGACTTTTTATGCATGTGATTATGTGAATCAAATTATTGTTTTTATGATATAGGTTTTGTGTACCTTTAAAGGTACATGATCATGTTTCCTCCACTGAAGAGGAAAAATGTGAGGTGGGTAATTAATGAGGGAGAAGGCTCCTATTTTTCTCTGCTGCCTCTATGCATAGGATGAGCATGGGGACACATTGTATGCATTCAGCTGCTATTGTACTCTTGGTGGGGGTCCAGTGTGTCCCTGTGATTTAAAGGAGGAGTGGGCTCCCTGCAGGCAGACTTGCCCTTAATTTATCCAGTGCTATATGTGCTCCAACTTGGAGACTCTCGAATATAAGAGATAGGGCTGCCTTGCCGAGGCTTTTTTTTTGATTAACAAAAACAGCTTTATTGAGAAAACTGCAACAGGTACACTTCAATGTAGCATTCAACACAGAGCATTACCAAGGCAAGATCATACATATGGCACGGATGCAGCAACACATCCATACTCAGTTACTTGATAGGATGTAAAAGGAAACACAGCTGCATTTATAAGAGTTACATAGTGAGGTTAAAAAAGACCCGAGTCCATCAAGTTCAACCCATGTGTGTGATTTCATGTCAGTATTACATTGTATATCCCTCAATGCTTTGGTCCCTTAGGTGTGCATCTAGTAGTTTTTTGAATGTATCTACACTCCCGGCAGAGACCACTGCTTTTGGAAGAGAATTCCACATTCTCACTGCTCTTACCGTAAAGAAACCTCTACGCACTTTAAGGTTAAACCGCCTTTCCTCTATTCTTAGTGTATGGCCACGTGTCTGTGTACTCCCTTGCACTGAATAGTTTTGTCCTTATAGTGGGGTCACCAGTACAATATTTGTACATTAAAATCATATCCCCTCTCAAGCGTCTCTTCTCCAGAGAGAATAAGTTCAGTGCTTGTAATCTTTCCCCATAACTAAGGTCTTCCAATCCCTTAATTAGCTTTGTGGCTCTTCTCTGAACCCTTTCCAATACCTGGACATCCTTCCTGAGGACCGGCGCCCAGAACTGGACGGCATACTCCAGGTGTGGCCTCACCAGAGACTTGTATAATGGGAGAATTATTGATTTATCCCTGAAGTTAATCCCTTTCTTTATGCATGCCAACACTTTGTTAGCTTTGCTTGCAGCAGCTTGGCATTGCATGCCACTGTTGAGCCTATTCTCCACCAGGACCCCTAGGTCTTTTTCCATCCTAGTTTCCCCCAGGGGCTCCCCCCCTAGTGAGTAGTTAGCGTTCAG
>BLSH010073795.1:1362819-1378125 GCA_018402905.1 Glandirana rugosa | reverse complement strand
ATCCTTCTTCCGAACCGATCCTACAACAGGAAACGTTCCTGAGACACCGTGGTCCCGGTGTATCACTTCAGGTACCGTCACCCCTCGTTCTATTAATAAAATACCCGACGTATACCCCACCCATGAAATGTATTTCGTGATCTTCAATTGGGGAACTGCGGTCGGCGTACGTATATACGCCTGCGAGTTGTCCCCCCGGAATTGCGGGTCACCGATGTATGTCATAGAGTGTTTTCTCTCATGGGGGGAGTGTAAAAACAATAAAATAATATAGAAAAGTACACTGTTGTGACTTCTTCACTGTGAAACGATGTTACATTTTTTGTGAGATACTGTATGTAGCCACTGGGCGTTAAGGCCCCCCTGTTGAGCGTCCGCATATATGCATGCGGCTGGCGTCAAGGGGTTAACTTCTAGTGCTTTATGTAAAGTACCCACCCCATATGCAGCCCATAAAATAATTATCTTGCTCCCCACTGCCATGGACTTCACTATGTGGCCCTGGTGCCACAGAGTCCTTGCAAAGGACAACATCCTAGCCAAGCCTTCTTCCTACTGCATGCTGCAGCCCAATTCATTCCTATGGATGAGCTGCAGTCTGATAGATGGCAGGAGACTGCCATGAGTACAGCATGTATTTGTACTATTTAAAAAATACATTTAAGATAATTTTCATGATTTTTAAATTAGCACATAAATGCATTTACTGGTATTTTTTATATACCTGTATATGTATAGTTTTAATTCTTTGTGCCGCTTTAAACCCAATGTATATCGGCCTTCTCTTGCAGCCAAAATAGGACAACACAAGACAATAAACAGATTATTATATTTTATTTATTGCACTTTGAAGCTTCCCTGCCACACACCAAGAAGCTGAAGAACAGTTTACCGAATCTCTTATTGGAGCTGATAAAATATCTTCTTTCTAAAAAAGAAACTCAATTTACACTGATTCAAGTCTTAATCCTCAATAGATCCTCTAGAAGCAGCAAACTTTATACAGTGAGAAACAATTTCTTTTTTTTTTTAGCAAATATAATATATAATCTCTTATTATAAGACAACCAAAATATACAGTATACAGCTTGCACGTTGCAGTGAAGGGTTTATGTACACAGTAGTGGCCAGTGCAAGATTTATCAGCAGCAAAATATGGAGGGTGGGCATGAAGGATTAAAGGAGTGTGGAAGTGTCAGTCCACCCAAAACAGATATTTTAGTCAAGGGTGGCGGGATAACTCATCCACTGGCTTAAATCTCCAGGAGAGACATTTCCTTGTCCCCAGCTCTACCCTAATCGGTAGTTGGATGGAACTGGGAACTCGGGGGCAGAGATATGCCAGCCAGGCTCCCTGGAATATAAGAAGCTGGCACGTAAAGCAGAACTTTAGTTCGAAGTTTTGGACCGAGCAGGAACAGTTTCGTCATTTTTGTTTATAGCGCAAAAAAAATGCAGATGTGAACAAATACCACATATATAAAGCTCTATTTGTGGGAAAAAAAGGAGATACATTTTATTTGGGTACAACATTGCACGTTGTCACTTAAAGTAACACAGTTCCGTGTCGCAAAAAAGAAGAAGGGGAGTAAACCTTCCGGAGCTGAAGTGGTTAAATTGCTGTGACGCCCTTTCCCTTCATTTCCAGTTAAAGAATAAGTTCACTTTTGGGAACATGTTCATGTTCCACCCGTTTTTAGGGTGGAACATGTAACATGTTTCCACTCCTACAGACGTTGCCTCTAGTTACAGCAAGCCAGAGATCTTCTCTGCCCACTCACAGTTACTAGTTTAAAAAAAAAAACGCAGCCATGTGGGGCTCCAGCCAGGTCATCCATTCACGGAGTTCTGTGAATGGGAAACTACAAGTACTAACGTCTTTTGCAGCTGACGGCTTATAGTTCAAAATGAACTACAAGGTCGTGGTTGAGCGTTCTGGTAGTTCATTATCTCTTCCTGTCAGCATGTATCAGCCTGACTGTATGAGGTAAGAGCAAAGAAACAGATACATCGACAAGTCTCTAGGAGTCCTGAATGGCACCTACAATCTGAAGATCAGGGGTGCAATGCTTTATAGGTTCCAAGTTAAAAGAAAAAAAAAATGCACATTTTTTTAACTGCAAAAAGACAGCTGGAATGTAGCTGCCGAGGATGTGAAATTATATATATATTTTTTTAAAAAAAGGTGAACTTATCCTTTAACAGGGCAGAATGACTCAAATAAATAGTTTTAGTTTGATAGAGATGAGCTTGAATCCCTATCAGAATTTTTTTTATTGCTGACCGTGACCTTTGAGGGGTATCCACACCTTGAGTAAGCAGGTTAGAAAATCAGGGGGGAGTTTGTCAAACATGAACACACAGCTATAACCAGTTGTGGAGGTGCGTGCCCTTGAACAATCGCTACAAAGAAGCCTTCTTTATTGTTAAACCGCTTCCAGGCCAATTCTGGCACTTCTCCCCTACTTGTAAAAATCATCGTTTTGCTAAAAAATTACGCAGAACCCCCAAACATTGTGTGTGTGTGTGTGTGTGTGTGTGTGTGTATATATATATATATATATTAGCAAAGACCCTAGGGAATAAAATGGCGGTCGATGCAATTTTTTTATGTCAGACGGTATTTGCACAGCACTCGTTCAAACACAATTTTTTTGGAAGAAAAAAAAAAAAAAACTTTTATGAATTAAAGGACCAAAACAGTAAAGTTAGCCCAATTTTTTGTATAAAGTAAATAGATACCGAACATGTCACGCTTTAAAATTGCGTACGCTCATGGAATGGCGCCAACCTTCGGTACTTAAAAAAACTCCATAGGCTACGGCTTAAAATGTTAAGTTTAAAAAACTTTTGTAATGGGGATGGGGCATGACAGGTCCTCTTTAAAGAGAGATCTGGGGTCTATAAACAAACAAAAAAAAAAAGGCAGTTTTTACATCTGCCAGCACCAGAAGTGACGTCGTAATGTTGCGCCCGGCCTCTGAAGGTCATAAAGACCATCTGGTCCTCGGTCAGCTCTATGGTAAATGACCACCGCCGGCCCCATTCATTCTCCGGCTTGCCAATCGCACGGGGCGAGCCGGTAAAAGCACTGGAGGACTGCAGGAGAACGGACGTCCCCTTCTGCCGCCAGTAAAAACAATCAAGCAGCTGAACAGCGGCTATGATTGTTTTTACATTTCAGGGAATAGCCAACAGAAATAAAGGAAATCTGAATGATGCCTGCAGCTGCACCCATCATTCAGATATCTCCACTCAAAGACCAGGACGTCATACGACAGCCTATGGTATGGAAGTGGTTAAACCCCTTGAGTCCTTCTTGAATCTCTTTCAGCTAACCAAGCCTTGATGAGGGGGATATTCTGGCTCTAGTATGTGTGCATGTATATGTAGGCATGGGACGTTTGGACATTAAGAGTTTACACTCCTTGAGGGCAGGGGCTGATGTGAATGAATTGCCAGTACTATATAAATACCTGTAATAAATAATCTTCTAAAACTTTATTTAAAGGTGTTTCTGTATATGTTGGCATTCCGCTTTAGCTTGCCCAAATCTTATAACGAAGATCATTTTTGGGTGGACTGACTTTTAGTAGACCTAACATGACAGGAGTAATGAATGAATCCCTTACCCACCATTGTCCAACTCCTGTGCTCCTCACTCACTACAACCAGATCAGTAGTGTTACTTCTCAGTGTCGTTCTGTGCTTCTCTTCTGTTTCGGGCGCCCAGTATAAACACACAGTGTGCTGCACAGTTTAGCCGGAAACATGAACTAATTATTAATACAGTCTTTTACATACAAGTCCCATTAACATAAGGAAGTTATGATAGCATGGGAAGATGGAGTCTGGTGTTTGTATGGGATGTCCCTTGCTATAGAACTCCAGCTAGGCACAAAAGGATGAGGATGTGTAATCCCACCAGGTAGGTGAGGAATACATAGCGAGATTTCGATCTGGAAGTCAAAAGCTTTGAGCAATAGATGCTTCGACCACGCAGCCATCTCCGTATGGAAAGAGTTCCACCTTTGATCTAGTAAAGAAAAAAATAAACATTTGGGTATTTTGCTGAATTTTTGGCTTGGTAACACAATCAGAAAAAATCTAAGCAAATAACCAAATAAGAAAAAACATAGAAATAGCACACTACTAAAACATAATGCTATGAGGGTGGAGTGAAGGGTGAAAAACAGCACCTGAATCTTCCATTGGTGAAAGTTTAAGGTATTTTG
The DNA here is from genome assembly GCA_018402905.1 of Glandirana rugosa. Classification (NCBI taxonomy): domain Eukaryota; kingdom Metazoa; phylum Chordata; class Amphibia; order Anura; family Ranidae; genus Glandirana; species Glandirana rugosa. The sequence goes on along the minus strand of BLSH010073795.1, from coordinate 1,373,890 downwards.
GAAAGGCCAAACTTAGTGGCGTCATGATGGGGGTGTTGACCACACCTGGGTGACACTATCAAGTAGGAAGGGATATCTGATTACAATGGTGTCACCTCCATCCATGACATCGCACCACGCCAGCACCGATTGCATCATTTACATGGGCCGGATTGAGGTCACATCCCATCTACACTTTGTCACTGGCCGGGTTTCCCCAAGCGCTAGCCTCTGCACACACTCTCCTCACCACCTTCCCAGCCTAGCTAGTGACATGTGGCCCCTCCTCCATGTTGTGTGTCGGAGGGATGCAGTGGCAGGGGGGAGACTGCAGGATCCGATGGAAGTAGCACATTGTGCTTCCGGTACCTAGTCCTATCCTTTTGAGTACCAATCTTCTCCCCCACCTGGTACTACTCCTATATTACCCCAAGACAACTGTCCGGGACTGAGAGACAGAGCAAGATGCCGGAGTACTTACCGACAGTATACCGAGTACTTACCAATAACTCCCCAGGACTATACTAGAGTACTTATTCTGGTGTACTTAACAGATAGGACTATACTAGAGTACTTACTGATCAGTGATTAGGACTATGCTAGAGTCCTTGCCCATCAGATACTATACTGGAGACAGGGGGTGACACCATGTTTTACCGCACCAGGTGACACCACTGGCCAAGTTTATGGTAAATCTACAGCTAAACCTTTGTCTTTTTATGTTTGGCTAGTGTGAGGAAGGGATACAACCTGCTATGTTTTTGTTGCTGTGCACATGCCAGGGAAATCCACCCCCCCTATTTGTCCTGGTGACTAATAAAAAAATATGGGAAATCTAAAATTTCACAGTTGTCACTAGAACGGCAGCTGAGGGAAAATGTTCCAATAGAGATACATGTTCTGGCGACAACTGTCTAAGAAGGAATTTCTCTGCAATTTCGAGAAATATCCTTTCACTTCCTGTTGTGTCTCTGGGACGGGAAGTGTAGGAAAATCTCCAGAAACATAACAAAAAAAAAAAAACAAAAAACCCAAATTGAAGGGATTTTACCCATTCCCTCCTCTGAAATAAAAAAGTTTGGCTTTATATATACTTTAAAGAACTCCAAGAATTGAATTATTTTGCACACTAACTTTGGGCCAGCTTGGCTCAAACTAATAATGCAGATACCACCTCCATGGGCCAATAGTGAATCAGTAATTTACTGTTGTAGAGTATGCTACATATAGAAAGCGGCAGTGGAAATCCATGATGACATCCACCCGTCTCTCCATCTCAGCCAGAGGATTGCTGGAAAATTCCCTACGTAGCATAGGCTACAACAGTAGATTATTGATTCATCTTTGGCCACACAGAGGTAATTTGTTGTGCCAAGCTGGCCCAAGAAATTGTGTAAGGTAATCCAATTTCTTGAGTTCTTCTTTAGGGTTTCCTTTAGCTCCTCATGCATTTATTCTATTGGTCTGACATCATGTGAATATTGCATGCGAATGGATAAGATCTCAGAGGTGCCATTGTTATTTAGTACCTCAGAGCATTGCCCTGAAGCTGGCAATACACTATATAATCTAAAAGTACAATCTTGCTTAGATTTAACCAAACTATGAAATAAGAGATCAAATCATTAACTCAGTATCATGCAGGCCCTTGCACTACATGCAGATTGTACAATCAGACTGTATGATGTGACAATACTATCTACAAACCAACATGAAAGCAAAGTTGGGACGGAACCAAACCCATGTCAGGCTTTTACTGTGATTTGTGTGACCGTTGAGGAGATTACCCCTCACTTTCTGGCTTTTCCCCAGGAAAAAATTGATATAAAATGTTCCATGTCCCGTTGGAATTTCGGCCACTGGTGCAACTTTGCTAGCAACATAATCATTGAGGTTCAGTTGTCACTGAAGGCTGCTAAGTCCCGAAAATGCTTGCCAAGGAGCAGCAATGGAGCGAGAGGTACCTGTTTTGGCCAGTATGGGAGAAACACCATAGGGGAAGCTAAGTCTTGTTCGCAGCAGAACCACTATTGTAACACAGGCCTTACTGGGGCACGATCCCCAATCTATCTTCATCCTTCCTGTCGGCTGTACACATAAACATGGTGACAATGTGATGGGCTTTAACGCCACATACATGTGCACAGCTATCATTGCTGTATTGTGCTAGGAACACACTCACTCAGCAAAAAGTGGGAGCCAGTAAGACAGGCTCCCCATCACATAATCACCGACAGGCAATCATTGGTACCTTGCCACAGAAATTTCACCTGCGCATAAGTGAGAAACCCAGATGAAACAATAGCTCTACTGCAGAGATGGATAACTCTTTTTAAGCCTTGCTGCCCTCTAGGACCGGGGTGGTTGTCCTCAAACCACTGTAGAGATAGATAAAAGAAAGAGTGCACACTGGCCTAGGCTCTGAGGAAAGGACATGCCTTCAAAATGCATTAGCCAGCAGGGACCTATGCTCGAGTGATTGGAGAGTTTGGGAGAGATCAACTAATTGAGTAGTCAGAAGAGCACCTATACCATCAATGTTTGTAAGTAGTAGTTATCTATTTTCTTCTGTTTTAATAAAAGTTGTAGGATAATGCACTAGGCCAGTGCACCCTCTTTCATTTATCCATCTCTACATTGGTACCTTGCCTAGTGGCCTTGGGATGCCCATAAAGGCTAAGTTCACTTTTCTCAACATGTTACATAACACCCGTATTTTACCCCCTCATGACCAGGCCATTTATTACTATTCAGCACTGCACTACTTTAACCGCTTAAGGACCACTGCACATACATATACTGCAGCAGGGCGGCCCTCAAGCACAAAATCACGTACCTGTATGTGATATTACTCTTCGGCTGTGGGGCCTGCATGTGCGCCGCAGGAGCCCCGCTCCCGCTGTGATTGGACACATTGAGTCAATCAGCTGGTCCGGTGGACATGATGTCGTTCGGAGAGAGGCAGAATGGCAGTCTGCCTATGTAAACAAGGCAGATAGTCGTTCTACCAGAGAGGAAAATGGAGATCTTGTGTTTCTGCTAAGCAGAAACACGGATCTCTGTTTTCCTTTAGTCAAAGCACATCCCTTACAGTTAGAAAGCACAAATAGGGAACACATTTAACCCTTTGATTGCCCCTTCCCTGCCAGTGTCATTTGTACAGCGACGGTGCATTTATTTATTTTTTTTTGCACTGATCACTGTATTGGTGTCACTGGTCCCCAAAAAGTGTCACTTCATGTCAGATTTGTCTGCCACAATCCCGCTAAAAAAATCGCCACTATTACTAGTAAAAGATATGAAAAAAAAAAAAAGAAAAAGTCTCTAGATCTATCCCATAGTTTGTAGATGCGATAACTTTTACGCAAACCAATCAATATATATGCTTATTGGGATTTTTTTTTTTACCATAAATGTGTAGCAAAATACATATTGGCCTTATGAAGAAATTTGATTTTTTAAACTTTTTTACTGGGTAGGTTTTATAGCAGAGAGTAAAAAATATATATATATATTTTTTTTCCAAAATTGTCACTGTTTTAGTTTACAGCGCAAAAAAAAAACAAAAAACTGCAGGGGTGATCAAATACCCCCAAAAGAAAGCTCTATTTTTGGGGGGAAAAAGGACATGGATTTTGTGGACAGAGTTGCACAATCGCGCAATTGTCAGTTAAAGTAATGCAGTGCCGTATTGCAAAAAAATGGGTAAATCTTCTTGAGCGGAAGTGGTTAACTGACAGTTGCGTGGTCATGGAACACTGTACACAAACAAAATATATACAATTTTTTTCACACAAATAGAGGTTACTTTTGGTACTATTTGAACACTACTGGGCTTTTTTTATTTTATATAAAAGAATAAAGACCAGAAATTTTGAAAAATAAAAAGAAATATGTTTTACTTTCTGCTATAAAAAACACATCCCATAAGGAAAAAAAAAAAAAAAAATTTCTTAATATATTTTGGCCAAAATGTATTCGCTACATGTCTTTGTTGAAAATAAATTCCATAAAGTGTACATTGATTGGTTTGTCTGACAGTTATAGTGTCTGCAAACTATGGGATAAATACTGTAATTTTTTTTTTTTTTTTTTTTTTATACTACTAATGGCGGTGATCAGTCACTGTACTAATGACACTCGGTAGGAAAGTGTTAACATCTAGGGCGACCAAAGGGGTAAATGTGTGTGATATGTGCTGCTTTTACTAAGGATCTTCTTGTTTTTTCAACCTGCTTAGCAGGGAATAAAACGCAAGATTCTCGGTCAGTGATCTGTATTGTGTACAATCACATAGCTCGTTCCATGAATCACAAAGTAGGACGACTACAACATTTGCAACAAGAGAAGTGAGACTCATAGCTGGAAACAAATATGAGAACCACTTCACCTAGGAGGACTTGCTACTGGATTCCCTAAAAGACATGAGAAGTCAATGAGTAATGCTACCTAACTGCCTCTATTTGTAACCATAATACTGAGTAATAAGTGGACTAACACTTGAAAAGCTTTAACTGTATATTTTTCTTTTTTATACCTTTAAATCATGTCAATCTATCATTTTTTGCTCAGTCCAACACTTACTTTCCGCACCACAACATTCTGAGTGGGATCAATAATTAAGGCTTCCCGTTCGTCGTCTGACTCCATCTGGAGAGAAAACTCATATTCTCTGGAAGATGACTTCGTCTCCAGCCTAGAACAAGCAGACACAACATATTTTTATAGCAATGTACGTGTGCCAGTTTTAGATAATTGGGATAGATTTGTAAACACAGTACCATGAGCAGACTCAGCCTGAGAATGCAGAAACAAAAAAGATGTGCCTGGAAACAATACAGGAGTGGCAACCAAGCCAGGCAAACTGGGAGCTTTCATGGGGTGTTATTATCAATGTTAATAATGAGCCACAAGTAGAGACGTCTACATGCATCTTGTGTTTTAATGCTTGGCAGAAGGGCTAACAATCTGACTTCAGCCTACTGTAACCCTAAAGGACTGCTTGCAACGCAAAGGAGTTATTTGTAAGTTACAGCAAAATTGGGAAATGTAAATATAAACTGGGGTCCCTCGCTGTATGCTTGGTTCCCTCCTCTGGTCTCTATGTCACTACAAGACACAGTAAGCACATAGAGCAGCCCTCAAAACTTAAGGGTGGGGCAGGTTAGGGGTTGGGTGGAGCAACTTGTGGCAAGTAACTCTAAGGCAGTGGTTCTCAACTCCTGTCCTCGGGACCCACTAACAGGCCAGGTTTGCAGGATAACTGAAATACATCACAGGTGAAATCATTTGCTGCTCAGTGATTGCAGTATTCTAGTCTGCATCTCCCCAAGGTAATACTCAAAATCTGGCCTGTTAGTGGGTCATGAGGACAGGAGTTGAGAACCACTGCTCTAAGGGTACTTTCACACCAGTGCCGCCCAAGCGTTATCGGTAAAACACTGCTAATTTGCGGCGCTCTAGCGCCGCTATTTGGGCGGCAGCGGTGCGCTTTTAACCCCCCACTAGGTGTGCAGCTGCTTCGGAATCGCTGCCCCATTGTTTTCAATGGGCAGGGGCAAGGGAGGAGCGCTATATAGACCGTTTCCACACATGCGGCTTACATTACTTTTTTACCGTCCTGCACGCGCACCGCCCCAGTGTGAAAGCTTTAAAGCTCCTGAAAAACGCTCTAATGTGAAAGGGGTCTTAAGGCCTGGCTAGTGGCTCAGGGCTTGAAATTTTGAGCCCTGACAGAGGACCGGAGGAAGAAACCACAGAAGACCAGGCATCCAACATACCCAGAAGTGTGCCTGGTACTGAAGATATTTCAGCCAGCATAGCTCATGATCAGCAATGTGGATGGTAGGAGTGGAAGTATTAAAATGTATAAGGGGGTGTGCAACTCCTGTGCTACCAATTGTGCTCTTATTCAAATAAACCTTAATGGATACCATGAACCATAAATCGTGTAGGAAAATAATAGGTTGCTATATGTATTAAATGGTGTCCAACCAATCAAACAGAAATAAAGAAGAAAAAAATGCTGTACTACCAATTTATAAAAATACTATCATACACTAAGGAGTGTACCACTGCTAATGAATAAGTGTAATTAATGATTAATAATAAATTGTCCAATAGATATTAAAGTATAACAATGTGATAGCAGCTTTGTTACTCTGTAAAATAATGCTTACATTAGTAAAAAAACAACAAGCATAAACTGGGGTACTGTTGTACCTGGTATAACGCCACTTCCGGTACATGCTCCTACAGGCTCCTCCCTACACGTTGCGTCACACCCCATATGAGTTCATCAGTGAAGGTGGGGGCACTGAGAGCACTAAGGTGATTGGGAAGAAGCTTGAAGATTACATAATTCTGGAAGTCGCATTTATTCACCTTAAAGCGGAGGTCTGTCCTGAGCTGAAAAAATTAAAAGACAGCAGCTACATATACACAGTAGCTGCTGACTTTTAATAATAGGACACTTACCTGTCCTGGAGTCCAGCGATGTTGGCACCCGCCGCCGATCTTCAGATCGAGGCAGCCGCGTCCATTGCGGGTAAGGGAACCCGGACTTGTAGCATTACAGGTTCACGCCGGGTGCCCTACTGCGCATGCGCGAGGCTCTGCTGCGCTCTACTATAGGCCAGGCGGCCAGTAGCAGAGCGAGGAGGGAGCCGGGCTGCTGACATCAGCGGCCGCCGGCCAGAGCTCCCGGATGTGTGGAAAAGGACACCTGTCTACAGACAGGTGTCCTCTTCCCCCTCTCCCTGAAAGGTGCCAAATGTGACACCTGAGGGAGGAAGGGGGGGATCCAACCAGCGGAGGTTCCACTTTTGGGTGGTACTCCTCTTTAATGAATTGCACATCTTTATATTTTAATATCTATTGGACTATTTATTGATCATTGACAATTACACTTATTCATTAGCAGCAATACACTCTTTATTATATAGTATTATCATGAACTGGTAGCACAGCATTTTTATACTTATTTATTAAAATGTTATAGCAAAAGCATTTTTTTTATTTTTTTTTATAGCATATCAAAAAGTCAGAAATCCCATTAGATTTTACTTCTATTTGGGGCATTCATTAGGACTTTACACTTGTGGTCAGAAAAGGCTTTGTGTAGCAGCAGGGCGGGGTTGTATAAATTACGCTGCAAAAATAATACCCCCTGGCAGTACCACCGCTGAACACGACTCATTGAAGTGAAATAGGGCTGTGCAGCTTCTGTGTGCAGTGCATGCGTTTGTGTTGCATTGGTGCTATCTTTTAAGGCTCGGCTCACATCTAAGCATGTCAAGGACTGCATTATAAATTGTACGCCTTCCCGCAGCAAAAATGTAACACTATTTGGCAGATGCGTTGGAGTGGCATTAATCCTAATGGGTTTTCCTGCGCTTTTATTTTGGAAAAGGCAGAGGGAACTTTTCCTTGCTTTTTCCATAGGTTCCGCAGCCCATTTAAATGAATGAGGTACTGTGCCTATGCAAACGCAGCCGAAAAGGAAACTATAAAATTGTGAACCTAGCCCAAGGGTAAAAAGAGGTGCTGAGGAGGCCATGTGTGTCGCCTCCCAGCCCCCTCTCAACTGCCTTCTTAAAAGTGATCCCCTGCAGAGGAGTAGCAGTGGCTGTCACAATTGCAAATGAGCCCTTACAGAGATCCCCTCTTTCTGTTTTGGGGACAGGAAGTAAGGGAAAATCTGCATCAGGGAAACGTTCCTTCTTGGCAAAAATCATATTTACATTTGTCTGTGTTGCTGTTTTGTCAGAGATTTCCCCTCACTTCCTGTTTTGGGGGTCACCTTTTTACAAGACAGGAAGTGAATGCATCTTTTTGATTGCAGTAAATACTGACAAGAGAGCAAATCCTCCCCCATATTATCCAAAAAATAAAATGTAATGATGTAATGAGGGGCACTATACACATTTCAGAGAGAGAGCGTGAGAGAGAGAAAAATCTGCGCCTGAGGGGGGATATTAAGCAGCGTGGTAAATGAGCTATGTAGTAAGCAAGAGGATCAATTAGCCATAATGAGGCACTAATTAGTAAACAATAGTTCAGCCAGATAAAGTTTTGCCTTGTGTGACAAACAAATTACAGCCTCAGAAATCAGCGCTGTGTTCTAATTGAAGCCTCTACAGTCAATTCAGAGTAAACAGGAATTAGGGTGGTCACAGGCAGGACACTGTAAATATAATTTTGTCATTCTAGGTAATAAAGTGTATGGAAACCTAAGAACAAAATATAATAAATTGCAGCTTAACAGTTCCCTTCCCCACCTTATTTTCACCTGGTGATCCCACAAGTAACACTCCTTGTCCAAGGGTGACTACACTCAATGCACTAAATCTGAGAAGGTGCTGTCACCCTGGGAAAAAAGTTTATTGGGACTACTGACAACCCCCATGGCCTTATATGTCCATAACCCTGGGGGAAGGTGTATTGCAGTACTAGCACTTCCCTGTAACATTGTTTGAGATAAGACTGCGGAGTGCACAGGATGGCTCTTTCAGAGGCAAAAATTAAAATTTGAACAATTAACCCCTTGCCTAGCATGGCTTTTTCTGGCATTTTTTGTTTACAAGTTTAAGGGCTGGTTCACACTGGTGAGATACGAGAACTTTGCAAAGCCACTGCGGGTTCCCACATCACACCGACTTGCAGGCAGTACACTGCACTATGCGAACTGCGGGGAGTGTCAATAGAAAGCTAATGACACCCTCAAATCAGTTTGCATATCGCAGTGCAAACTGCAAAGTCGGACCGAAATCGCATTGCATGGATGTGAACACCTATGTGATCCGATTCTGCTGCAGACCAAAAAAGGGTCCTGTGCAAGTTTGGTCCGAATGCGATTTCAGCCAAACTATCTGTATGGCTAAAATCACATCACACAGAGATCGCATGTGATTCACACTGCAGTGCGGTGCAAATCACATCAGATCTCGGACATCGCACCAGCGTAGCCCTTAATCAGTATTTTTTGCTAGAAAGTTACTTATAACCCACGAATAGTATACCATTTTTTTTTAGCAGAGGCCCTAGGGAATAAAATGACGATCGTTGCAATTTTTTATGTCCCACAGTATTTGCAAACGAATTTATTTAAAAAAAAAAAAAAAGAATTAAAAAAACAAAAAAAAAAAACAAAACACAATAGTTAACCCAATTTGTTTGTATAATGTGAAAGATAATGTTACACTGGGTGAATAGATACCAAACATGTCATGCTTTAAAATTGCGCCTGCTCGGGGAATGGCAACAAACTTGGGTACCTAAAAATCTATATAGGCGACGCTTTAAACGCCTTTACAGGTTACCAATTTAGAGTTATAGAGGAGGCCTTGTGCTACAATTATTGCTCTAGCTTGAACATTCGCAGCGACACCTCACGTGTCCTTTAAATACCGTTTACATATGCGCTCGCTTCTGCGCGTGAGCACAGAGGGATGGGGGTGCTGATTTTTTTTTATCATTATTTTACTTTTTATTTTTACATTGTCCCTTTAATAGAAATAAGGATGTCTGGTCCTCTTTATGGAGAGATCTGGTGTCAAAGAGACCCCAAATCTCTTCTTTACCTTTAAAAGAAAAAAGATTAAAATAAAACAAAACTTTTTTGATCTTTTGCTTTAAAAAAATAATAATTTTCTTCCAGCCTGGACCAGAAGTGACCTCATGACATCGCTCCGGTCCTCCAAGGTCATAGAGTCAATCAAAGAGTGTTAACGCTTTGATCACCGATGAGAGAAGCCAGCGGCACCGTCCGATTGTTCCTCGGGCAAACCGGTGAAAACAGTAAGTCTGAGAAACACTGGAGAGTTCTTCCTTGAATTTTGGTGTACTTTGTGTGTTTCTTCCAGATCTGTGCAGTAATCCAATGTGAGGCTTTCCCTCTGTGCAGGAGCTTCCTGTAATAAAGACCGGTCACTGCTGCTCTCTCTCCTTATTCAGGGTGACTGGTCTTGCATCTGCAGGCAGTCTGTAGTGGGAAGACCTAAAGGGCCCCTCCCACAGTTCTACTCTCTGGCCAGGCTATATGAAGCACAGTGATGATTTCACTGCTACTTTTACAAGAAAATATCTGGGTTTGAAAAAGCACACACTGTGGATATATAGCCTTTGTGGCTATTGAAAAATATATTTAAAGCAGTTTTAAACCTAAAAGCAAACATGTATTATATTGCAGCTTACCAATTCTTAGATGTGATGGCTGCATTCATTTCATTTTTAAGGCTCTCTTTTCTTAAATTTCACCTGGTCATCTGACTAGTAAGTCTGTTGTTTTTCAGCAGAACAAGCTTTTTTGCAGATGCAGCAGTTACAGGGTTAAGACAAACCATCTAAAGTGGAAGTTCAGTGAATCACTAACTATACTTAACCACTTGACAACTGGGCACTTAAACCCCCTTAACAACCAGACCAATTTTCAGCTTTCAGCGCTCTCACACTTTGAATGACAATTACTCAGTCATGCAACACTGTACCCATATGAAATTTGCGTCCTTTTTTTCACACAAATAGAGCTTTCTTTTGGTGGTATTTAATCATCTCTGGGTTTTTTATTTTTTGCGCTATAATTAAAAAAAGACCGAAAATTTTGTAAAAAAATGAATTTTTCTTCGTTTGTTATAACATTTTGCAAATTAGTAATTTTTCTTCATAAATTTTGGCCAAAATTTATACTGCTACCTATCTTTGGTAAAAAAAAAACTAATTAGTGGATATTATTTGGTCTTTGTGAAAGTTATAGAGTCTACAAGTTATGGTGCCAATCACTGAAAATTGATCACACTTGATTTACTGACGGCCTATCTCATTTCTTGAGACCCTAACAAGCCAGGAAAGTACAAATACCCCCCAAATGACCCCTTCTTGGAAAGTAGACATTCCAAGGTATTTAGTAAGAGGCATGGTGAATTTTTTGAAGTTGTAATTTTTTCCCACAATTCTTTGCAAAATGAATTTTTTATTTATTTTTTTCCCCTAAAATTGTCATATGTTAACAGGTTATTTCTCACACCCAGCATATGCATACCACAAATTACACCCCAAAATACATTCTACTACTCCTCCTGAGTATGGCGATACC
>BLSH010073795.1:1345018-1360414 GCA_018402905.1 Glandirana rugosa | reverse complement strand
GTAGTTATAGTGGACTGTCAGTTAGGTAGGAAGGGTCTAAAAGGATTTAAAAACCGTGTCGGAGATCTACACATGCCATTAAACTTGTTGCCATTGCGAGACAAATCCCAGGTGGGTCTTAACCTACCCCCCCAGGAAGGTAAACTAACGATACGGAAAAAAACCGCATTTTCTTCTAATAAGAGTCATTCGAAAAAAAACCTTGACCGTTAGAGAAGGAGAGGTTTAAGTGGATCCTCTGTAGATCGACCACTCATATATAAACCATCCCGATCAAATAGGAGGTCCTTGGTTTCATAACGGAAGGTTTTAAAGAGTCCCGTGATGGTTTGGTATACTTTCTTGAGAGGTCAACGCCTTACATACAAATTGATGCAATTTCATTACTTACACAGAATTTATTTTACCCCCCCCCCCCCGTATCTCTATAAGATGGGAAGAATGGGAGTCACCGGAGTGCCACTGTTGCCATTCCGCAACTGGAGAGTTCTTTCATATGGTTTGGTAGTGCCCTGAGAAATTTTGGAAGGCAATACTTTGGTTCCTGGAGGATAAACTAGCCCTACCAAATATATACTCACCAGCTAGATGTCTCCTAGGTGAATTTGGAGAGGAAGAGATTGCCAGTTCCAAAAAAAAGCTTACTGAGAATAATCTTCTTTTACGCCAAAAAAAGGCATAGCAATCAAATGGAAGGACCCCCCCATCCAATTCTGGGTGGACCCTAAACAGAGCGTTACCGTTGTTCAAATTACCGTACACATCTAGAGGCTGTGCCAAAAATTTAGGAAAATCTGGGAAGGATGGATTGACTGTCAGGTGATATTGATGTCGAATGTATGGTGAAAGGTCCTATCATTTATAGTAAAGGTGGAAGATGCAGGGTCTGACCAACTTAATGTGGGAATCCAAACTCAATTCACTAAATCAATCAATCATGGTAGTAGTGGATCTGTTAGTCGTTTTTTCTTTTTTATGCTGGCTACTAAGTGGTGTCACCCAATGTGGGGAGAAAATGGAAAAACATTCAGGATCCAAGGTTTAAAAGCAAAACTGAATTTATTCACAGATACAAATATAAAGCAAGGTACTTGTTGAATCAATCACTGATGTAATCAAATGCGCATATACTTGGTTCCTGATGTGTATATTGTATTGTGGACATGGTATCAATGCGTTTTTTTTCTCTGTAAAGCTTAATAAAATTTGACCTTAAACAAAAAAAAAAAAAAATCTTCTCCCAACCCTACAATGGAAAAATCTGTATACTTACCTAAGTAATCCGGTCCGGTCACATGATTGGGCCCCAGCGCTGGCTTCAGTGTAAAGGAGGGACAGCTGACAACAAATGCCCAATAGTAAGTCTATGCAGCCATTGTTGGCAATCTCTCCTCTACACTGGAGCTGGAAGCAAATTATGTAACCAGACCAGGGTGCCCTCCGCATAGGTAAGTATATAGCCCTTTCCTGCACAGGGTAGAAAGAATAGGCTTAGAATGGAGGTGGGAGTAGATTTAAGTATAGTTAGAGTTTGACTGAACTTCCACTTTAACACTAGCAGGAGTGCTTACAAGATCAGCCTTTATGTAAAACCCTGAATCCTAAAAGCGGTAACTGCTTATAAAGTGTTAGCTGGAGTTTAGCTTCAAGTTGTTAGTGTATCTAAATCTGCAAGTAGATCCAACACGCTCCTTCCTCCATACTGGCAATGCTGCTGTCCAAAGGTGTCTGTTGCTCCTTTATCCAGAGTGCGGGCACTCTAAAACAGGAGGTGTGTTACTGGCCAGATCACCAGGAGAAAACAGAAGGGGAAAGCCTAAAAAAAAAAGAAAACTAATGCAGCCACATCTGATTGGTAATCTGCAATATATAAATTTTTTGGTTTTGGGTTTAATACCGTTTTAAATGAACGTTCTTGTGTCTGAGTTTGACTTTAATTTGCATATTTTATATCTTCCTGCAATTTAGCTTTAAAAACCATAGTAAGGCTGAACCTTCTCTCACAGAGAAATATATAGGAACAGGTTTAATTAAAGTAAAAAGAAAAATCCAACCTCCTAATTTTCTGCTCTGTGTGGTGAAGGGTGTCTTCTGCGGACTCTCTGCGCACCCTTTCCTCAGCCAGCCTCTCCGATAACTGCAAGAGCTCTTGTTGCGCAGTGTCGTAATTGACTTCAGTCTCTGCAAGCCTTTAAAGAAACGTCAAAATTCAGACTTGGCCAACCGATGGTCCCTAATTATACTAGAGCAACAAGTCCCAGCACTGCATGTATAATGGCAGACATTTTCTTTTGTGCACATCTAGAAATATACTAGAAATATTTTAAAATTATCCGTATGCAGAAAGCCCAACAGGTTTGCAGAAAATCTGTGATGTGAAAAGGAAACTAGAGCTCCAGTTTCCTTTTCACATCACAGATTTTCTGCAAACCTGTTGTGAGTCAATGACCTGGTTTTGAAACTGGAGACAACCAGGCAAATAGCATGTGCATGAGATGGTTTGGTGCCTGTGTAGGAATTAAATGGACTGCAGTGCCACTAACATCTGACTAGCAGCTTTTGATGCCGGACCACCAGCACCTTAGAGTAAGCCAGACCCCAAAAGAGACAAACCAGGTGCTCCAGCAGCTATAGGAAAACTCATGAAGAGCGAGGATGTGGGAGTCTCACACAAGTTACAAGCAATGAAGAACCTGAAAGGAAACTGAGAAAATCAAAGTGAATTAAGCTCCTCCCTGTTTGGTCTTCATTGTCATTGAGGTTGTTTCTATTTATGTTGAGAGACATTAGAGGAGCACAGAGTGGAATCTAAGGGCTGGGAGCATCCGCTGGCTTCACACAGGAATACCATTGAGAAACACTACTGGCTTGTTGCCAGAGCGGGGTGGAGACATGAGGAGGTGCCGACATCTGGATAGGAGTCCATGCATCTGATTGAGCACTCACTGACCCTCCGTAATAGGGGGTCAGTATTATCTGGTAAGGGTCAGTGTTTGGCTGTGTTTTGATGGTGGTCTGTGTGGAGAAGCTTTCCTTTCCCTTATCACCTTCATTGAATCCAGACACATTATTTGCTTTGTATGAGATAAGGACTCCCTTTACTAAACGTTTGAGTTGGAAGTGCTGCCTTTTTAGAGACTTTTTATCCTTTCATTTGTTTACCAAGACAAGTTGAGAGCAAGCTGCTTCTAAGAGAATTTTTACATTTATATCTCTTACTATTGTATGTTTAAGCGCCGATATATTGTGGTTAACCAATACCAAAACTGTGGAGCTCTGCACACCCAGCCATATCATTCATTTAGAGTTCTGTGAATGTGAGTACTACAACTACTGCCAGCCATGGCATGGAATGAATTGTCTCACTGTGAGAGCAGGGGATTTGGTAAAGCCACAAGATGTTATAGCAAAGGTTATAAGATGCTATAACATCTTGTGGCTTTACCAAATCCCCTGCTCTCACAGAGACAATTCATTCCATGTAAGATGTATTTATACAGAAATATTGCTCTGTTTACCTGTTAGGTATAGGCTCAGCCTTAGTGAGATCTCTCTCTAGCTGCATTGACCCTGATGCATGTTGTCCCCTCAATCTGAGCTGGATGTGTGTGGTCCCCTTTCCCATGGTGTTGAGGACCAGATACTCACTCCATGGCTCTCAACTTTGTTTGACATATAAATGAGTACTCAATTACTAGAGAAGATCGCCTTCCTTCTTTTTGGATGTGTTAAGTTCTTATTATTACTTTGTTACGTTCGCTATATTTGCGATGTATATACATGTGTATGCGTGCTTCAAACTATACAAATTTGAATACGAATTATGATACATCTCCCCTCCGAAGAAGCCTTTGGCAAAATGCGTAGTGATTACTATTGGTGATGGTACACCGATTCCTACGTATGGCCTTGCATATGGAGGATTGATTCTCATCCTTTTTCATGCTACCACAATCTTATTGAAGTGGCCCATTTAGACAGGTCTCTTTGAATATGTATACACCTCAGCTATCCTACCTATAAGGGAATGTTACACTCAACTGTTTTCACATATTTTTGATACGTTTTTATAGGAAATTTTAACCATGTTGTTAAACTTTGATAATTTTTATAAACATAAGAACTCCTTTTTTCATACTTGGGATTATAGCTGGCAACCGTTAAAGTCCTATCATTTGTTTTTGTTCTTTCATGCCTTACATGTAGATGTGGGTGTAGCGCCACAACATACGGGTTATGTCTCTAAACTTTATACTACGGTTAATGGGATATACCTGTGTTTCCATCCTGTATAGGTATATATAATAGATGAACATGAGCAGATTACACATGCAGCTTAATGAAGTGCATTTTTATGCTTGGAACTGTGCAGTCGCTTGTGTTTAACTTTGTATGAAGATGGAATTTTGAAGTAAAGAGTGATCGCAAGATATGGAGATCGCATCCTCATTTTTTTGATGTTTATTTTGATGGAATATTGGGTGCCCACTAATGATGTAATACCTGAGTGGCAGATTTAGGATACAGCAGGAGGGACTCCAAATTTGAGAGATATATGTATGTATATATATATATGTGTATGTGTGTATATATATATATATATATATATATATATATATATATATATATATACATACATACATATATACACACACACACACACACACACACACACACACAATAAATATATTAAAGGATCAAAGATAATTTAGAAGCATCCTTTGATATATTGTATACATTGCAATATTGTTGATTTGGAATAACAAAAAGTCATTATAAGCTGAGATCTAATGTAAGCCAGGAACATCTTATTGCTGTACAGCAATCTTATGTCCTCCTCTCCCTGTTTCTTTCCATTGAAGAAATGGGAATCTCTTAATAGAACATAATTTTCCTAAGGACAAAGGACAACAAATATATGTCTTTGTAAGGTATGAAAAGTTCTCTGGAGAAAGCTCAACATTGACAAACCTCCTCCTCAGGTCAGCCAGCTCGGCATTGTCTATTTCTACAATGACATTGGTCCTCTCCTGAGGAGCTCCAGGCGGCACCTCAGTCATACCATCATTCTGCAAGAAAAAGAAGCATATTAGCTATTCAATGGACAAAGAGCCAAGTCCTCGATGAATCAATACATGGCTTCTATACATTTATGTACAGCTCTGTGTGACAAGAATACAGTTTGTAGAATTGAATAGGAAACCAATAAACTACCATTACAATCAACCAGCATATATCTACAACATACAAATAGGAGCTAAAATTGTTTCTTTTGCTAAAGAAAATGTATTAGCCAATATTTTTGAACCTCACCAGTCATCGTCAAATTAAGGGAAATATTCATATTCACCATTGTGCTTTAAGAATTTATACCACTTTTAAAGTAAAGTACCCTTCATTATGTCTTTCCTCCACATACAATTGATGGCAACTTGTCAATAAACAATCTTTGGAATAAAAAGCTCAATATGCAATCTTTAGGATTCATGCACACAGGACTTTAAAAAAAAAAAAAAAAAAAAAAAAACAGCCAAAAAACGTCAGTAGCTTAACAGGGATGTTTTCAGATTTTACCAGTGTTATATTACCGCAGTTTTTCCGCGTTTTTTTTTTCCAATTGGTCTAAAACGTCCAAAAATGTGGGGATTGACGTTTTTGAGTGTTTTTGGACATTTTTAAGTGTTTGCACGTTTTTACAGCTGAAAAACGTCCAAAAAAACCCTCAGGTTTTTACAGCTCAAAAACATCACTGCTAAAAACAGCCTGTGTGTGCATGAATACATAGGATAACATGATGGAGGGTTTATTGACTGTAGAAAAAAATGCCTGCAGCTAAAAACAGCTGCTGAAAAACAGTCAAAAAACGTCCTGTGTGCATGAGGCCTTATAGTCACAATTCAAAGGATCATACACGTGGCAGAACTGGGGATCCTTGTAGAGTTATATGGACAAAGAACAAAGCATTGATTACAAGCTAGGAGAACAAGCTATTTGTGACTTGCACATAGTTATGTATCTGAGTGCCTGAGGACATGGAAGTCTTAATATGTCAGTTCTGAAGAGGACCAAGCTTGGAAAGGCATTGTGTTCATTTACAGGTGGTTGTGTGACATTCACGGTGTATGGAGGCTAAAACTTCAAACTCAGGAGACTGTAATCTGCGCTGCAAGCAACATATTTATTTGAAATTTGAACAGAAAAGGAAAGAACAAAAGGGATGCCTATCAGTGAATATTTATGTTTGGTTGTGTAGGGATCTACACATTACATTCTACTTTGCATAGTCAAAGTCATCAAACATCTAATGTTGAGGACTTGACTTTTTCAATTCTTTAAATATGCAGGTGAATGTAATCATCTTAATGAAATGTAAATATTCACATCAAAATGTGTAAATGTTTGATCATTTGTGAATACCCAGAGGTTTATCTGTATAATTTCTATTTATGTACATGAAGGCAGTCATCTCAGGTCCAAAAAAATGTGGACACCTGACTGATATGTAATGCAATACATATACACTGACTATCACACACCTATATGCGCTTGTTGGACTCCCCATTGCAACCAATGACATTGGTATAAAGCTCTTTGTGACTAGAACAACCTCCACTCCTCTGGGAAGGCTTTCTACAAATGTCTGGAGTGCGTCTGTGGAAATCTGTGCCCAATTAGCCAAAATAGAATTTGCAAGGTTAGGTACAGATGTTGAACAAGAAGACCTGGCTGCAATTAGCATTCAAATTCATCCCAAAGGTGTTCAGTGGGGTTGCAGACCACACATTGTGCAAGCCATTTGAGTTCTTCTACACCAAACTCTTTAAAAGATAAATATTGGGTTTCCAATTGGCAGAAAATGGGTCACAGGAGTGCAGAACAAACTGATCCATAGGAGATGTATGGCCAAGAAAACCTTTGAATATTTTTCTTTATGTCTTTATGGATCGGATGTGCACCTGAACTCAAAAATGTAAAGGGGTGTCCCCACACTTCTGACCATATAGTATATATGCATTCTGCACTTTAAGTTTATATGTACAGCACAAGTATACAAGCAGTACATTTGAAATTATACTATATTTGCCCTTAAAAGGTGCCAGTCTTACCAGAACCTTCCACACAGAAGTGCATGGACTGACCCTACTGACTTGTTACTTGAACCATTGACCTGAGCAAGCATGCTGACAGTGAAGAACTCTTGATCTAAATACATGTAGGTCAGTGACTCAATATACTGAAGCCACAAGCTCTGTATGACAAACTAACCAGCATTTTTATAGGGTGGTCAAAAAGCACCATACTTCTTGTGAAAAGGATCCTGTAAGTAATTCCTTTGTTTGGAAAAGCAATTCTACTGCAATTCATTTGTTGAAGCATGCTATACTTGCTGCTGAATGCCTTCATGTACTTTTAGTTTGTTTCCAGAGGACATTGCTGGTTGCATTATAGATATACTGACCAAAACAGACTGTAGGGTCAAGTAAGTGTGATAAGAAGCCTCCTTGTTCAATAGGGAAGCATAAAAAGTGAAGTCAGGTCAGAGGGTGACCATGTATGTCAGTATTCATGTAACAGGACGCCCTGTGTTGGGGCACTCTGGAAATATACAAAGCATGCATGCAGGCACCTAGAGGTCTCTGTCATACAAGCCAACAGTCAATTTTAGGTATGAAATAAATTCAGTATGCTACAATGAGTTGAAACAAGCTCTTACTCGATTGGTAACTTGTGAGCTCTGCAGGTCCCTCTGCAGTTTGTAATACTGATTCTGCAGGTCAGTGTATCTCATCTGTGTATCTTTTAATCCCTGGGACACACTTTTCAGCTGAGCTGATAACACATTGTTCATCTCCATTGATTCCATGGCCTGTAAGGGAATGTGAACATGATCACTAACACTACATCAAAGACTGTACAGATTATTACATTCTTAAAGCTGAACCCCAGGAATGATTTCTTTCACTTTCAACTTACATTGGTCCAGCTGAATACTTTTAATACATCATAGTTTAATATCTGTTAGGGCACTGGGGATGCAGAAATACACTGTAGTAGCCTGTGCTAGATATAGTCTCTTCCAGATCTCCTCGAGGCAAAGAGAAGGGGGAAAGACATCAAGAACTTCACCTCATCCAACAAGACATTCTCTGAATGGCGTAGGTGCCACGCAAGCAACCCCCTGTGTACAGTATGCAGAAGGCACCTTGCTTGGGCAACACCCAGATATCCAGTGAAGACTGTAGTAGCACAAATGACCACGGTGAATTCCCAGCAGCAGATTGGATATGAGATTTGAAGGTTATTAAAGCCCGAATTCAGGCCAGATGTTTTTTTAAGGACTGCCTGAAAGTTTGAAGAAAAGAAATAAAAGCAGCTCTGGCTAACCTCCTTTCTGGCGCTGTCTGTGGCAATGGAAGCTTTTGACAACAAAATGTGCTCTGTCTTCCAGGACACTCCCCATCATTCAACACAGAAGACCGAGGACATAAGCTAAGCACTAAGTTCAGGACTAAAAAAATTTAGGCCTCTAACACCAAAAGATCATTACTGTAAAGTGATTATAAAGTCTTGTTTAAAAAAAAAAAAAAAACAGCAGACATGTTATAATTACCTCCTCTGTGCAGTTGGTTTTGCACAATGCAGCCCGGAAACTCCTGTTCCCGGGTCCCTCTTTGCTGTTCCTGGCGCCCCCCCCCCCCCCCACTCTGGTGAGTGCCCCCAAAGCCAGCAGCTTTCTATGGGGGCACAGGAGCCGAGACAGAGCTCTGTGTATCCATTCAGACACGGAGCCCTGACCCAGCCCCCTCTCTCCCAATTAGACGACTGACTTTGATTGACAGCTGCGAGAGCTAATGGCGCTGCTGCTGTGTCTCAGCCAATCAGGAGGAATGTCCCGGACGGCTTAGACATTTGTGGACATTGCTGGAGGCTGCTACACACAGAAGGTTTTTTTTTATCTTAATGCATTAAGATACAAAAACCTTCTGCCTTTACACCTCATTTAATGAGAAAGGTGTGGCAGGGTATTGTTGCTGACAACATACACCCCACTAAAGTACTAGCCAAGAGCACTTGATAAAATGGCAATTGAAAGTAAATCATTCTTCCCTATAATTTAGAAGATTAACCCGCAAAATACTCTGTGATAATAAAATGGATCATCTTACTGTTTTACTGCATTTGAATTTTACGTAAGAATCATTTTACCTGTGTTTTAATGTAATGTAGGTGCGAGATTTTACCTTGGCATTTATTTGCTGGATAATCAGATCTCTTTGCTGTATTTCCTGGATATATCTTTGCATATCTTGCTTCGCTGCTTCTTTGTCTTCAAGATGAGAACTCATATTTTCTGGAGCTGCAGAGTTTCCCACCAATGCGACTTTCTCCACACCCTAATGAAAGAATGCTTTTGTTTGTTAAGGGTTTAAAGTGAACCTGTCATCAAGCTAAATACACAGCAATTGCCATTCTCTGACACACAAGGTGCATATCAGTTACAGGGAAACAGTCACCTTCACTGAGAATGAGGCTACTGCTATGAAACGAATATGTAGCGTGTTAGGCAGGCAATGGCAGTTCTCAATTTAGTTTAGGGACATATTCCCGTCTTTAAAACAAGTTAAAACTCAATTGAAGAAGGAAAACATTAAGCTTTTAGTGTCTTACTATTGTTTGTATTTGTCAAGGAGTGCCAGTGCGAGTGGAAGTCCTGGGCTCTGCACTATGCAGTGGAGGATACTGCTCTCGGTGTGGAAGCAGTGGTATCTCGGCAGTGGTCCGACACACCCACTGCTCATTGCTGCGCTATAAGCTTGATGGGGGTGGGGGTGTCTAAGACTACTGTAGAGAAACTGAAGAACTGAAGCTTCTGTGCAGAAAGCAGCTATGTGCCTTGGGGGCACTGTACAGGACACATGATTGTCTACTCACATTAAGACTGCTTTACAAAGAAATGGATTGGTAAGACTCAGAAACTTTAGTTGGGTTTTAAAGTGCAAACAGGAGAACAGATGTGTTCTTTTTCATTGCACTGCACTAGGCTTGTGGCAGGTTAGTTTTTATAAAATTGTAATTAAAGTCAGTATAAAAGGCCTAACTAGAAAGCATTAAGCAATTACTAGTAACCTTCATATCTTGGACTACAGTAAATGTCAGGAAGTCAGACCATGGGTTATATGCCACTATCGTCAAGATGTTGGACACTGGCAAAAGCTTGACTAGCAAGCAATATGGAGAAATGGAGAACAGTGGGGAGGGACCTATGTTCTGTACTCTACCTTCAAATCATAGAATTTAATGGTAAGTGAAAACTTTGATTATCCCATGGAGACGTCTCCAAGCAATAACCAGTGGGGTGGGCAAAATCATTGCAAACAACAAACAGGCCCACAAAAAGAGAGGCAATTGACCCAAATCACTTCAGATGACAGCTCGAATCAGCTTTTGGTCGAAGCTAGCATCAGCAGAAGCTTGATCACCCACCCTGTAAAACTTTAAGAAAGTACAGAAAAGGACCATGTAGCTGCCTTGCAAACCTGAGAAAAAGGATGCTTAATGCTAAAAGGTTGATGAAACACTGACAGTTGTGGTGGAATGGGAAGGGAGGAACCCGTTATGAGCGTGTAAGCCCTGGAAATAAGCAGCCTGAGCCATCTAAGAATGGTGGTATGGAAGAGGAAGGTCCCTTTCTTGGGATCTACGAGGAGGACAAAAAGTAAGAAATATGTTGCAGCTATGTAGACCCTAAGAGCTCTGACCACATCCAGGCAGCACAGCAAAATCTCCTTGGTCTTTTTTGGAGCAGGACAGATAAAAGGAATAAAACTACCCTGGGGAGGAAGGAGGTTCCAGGCTCAAGATCAACTTGTCCCTGGGAAAGACATGAAAGGGCTCCTCACAAGTAAAAGCCACCAACTCTGAAACACGCCTTATTGAGCTTGCTTGTGAGATCCCTTAATGGGATATCCCAAACTGGTTCGAAAGGGAGGTTTTTAAAGAACCAAAGTACCAGATTCAGATCCCAGGGAGACACAGGAGGTCAAAGTGGGGGATTTACATGAGCAACTCTAGTATTCAAACAAGCAAATGCGAAGCAACAGTTTTCTGAAAGAGAACAGATAGGGCAGAAATCTGTCCCCTTAGAGTGCAAAAAAGCTAGGTAATGGTCCAGATCACACTGGAGGAAGGCCATGATGTGAGGAACAGAATATTCCCAGGGGCTGAGGTTCCTGCTCTCACACCAGCCAAAATTAGGCCCTCCAGGTGTGATGGTAGATCCTATGAAATGCATATTTTCTCACCTTGAGCAAGTTAGGAATGACCGAGTCAGCAATACCTCTATACTTTGGGACATGAGTTTCAATAGCCATGCCATTAAGGTCAGCAAATGAAAAGAAGGGTGTAACAGACAGCACTCTGGTCTGTTTGGAAGAGGCCATGGCCCATCTGTCAGGAGTTTCTGTATCAAGTTCGCCTGGACCAATTTGGAGTAATGAGAAGCACTGTTCTTCCTAGATCTTGCTATGCAGTTAAGGGAGAATTTTTACTGGAGGGAATGCATACATCAGCCTGCACGTGGACCAAAGAATCACCAGAGCATCCACTGTGAAGGCCAAAGGATCCCTAGAACTGGCCACAAAGCTGCCCAGGTTTTTTTTTTTTTTTTTTAATTCAAAATAGTTTTATTAATACAAATGTCAGAGTACAACTGTAGTTACATGGAACATACAACAAATTTGACAGTTCACAGAGAATGGGATTACCCCGCCTCCCAATTATGATAACAGTGAAAGGCCGAGTGGGCCCACCACGGGGGCACCAGGGCGTAGTTAGCCGTAGAGACTGGAGAATGGCCCCCCATCCCCGCAGCCCCCCAGCCCGGCCTCGGGCTTCGAAAATGCAGTGAGCGGAGACCGTCCTCGGCAATAAACGCCGGAGGGGTCGCCAACATCTCCTGCAGCCACTCGTCTCCCCCGGGGGACCCCCGAGAGCGAGGGGAGGCCAGTCGCCCAGCCAGAGAAGGGAGCAGCGCGGCCGCCAGGGCCCACCGCACAAGGTCTCACCCCGCGTAGCCCCCCAACAATGGGCCCACCCCACCCCACACGTATATAGCAATTGACGACACTCGTGTGTGAAAAACGGGGAAAAACCCAAACTCATTATGTTCTCTTACATTGGGGTGTGAGGTAATATGTGGGATTAGCAGATCAAGTCAACCTCGCTGTGCAAGGGGCCGTGCATCCCCTCCCGGCACAATCCAGGAGCCGACACACCCTTCCCCCTATATCAGGTCTTCTGGTCTGTCTGCACACCCTGCGCGCGTTTATTTAATTTAAAGCATTAGAACGGACCCCAACTGCCGAGATATGGGAAGGATCGGGACACAGAACAAGGGAGAAAACCCTTGCGTGAGAGGAGGGGAGGGGGAAGGGGGGTGCAAGGCACGGAGAAGAGAGGAAAAAAAAAAAAAAAAAAAAGGGGGGGGGGGAAAGGGGGGGGGGGGGAGGAAGGTTTTGGTACTCACCTCTACCCCACCCCAACCCCCCAGACCGATTTTCATGAAAAAAGCGCGTTGTCTCAAGTGCACCTCAGAGGCATTCTAGGGCAAGGGCACCTCCGATGTGTAGGCGTCTGTGAACACAAAGTGGTTCCAAGGTCGCCATGTGTCTCGGTGGGCTTCTTCTGTATTATGCAAAGTCGCTGTCAGTTCCTCCATGTCTCTAAGGGCGTTCACCCCGGCAAACCACAGAGCTTTTGTTGGTGGTTCGGCTGCCCAGGTTTTATAGAATCTGGAGGCCATGACACCCACAACTGATGTTCCCCATTTCTCACAGAGCATCAGAAAGATCTCTGGATGGAGAAAATACTTCCCTGAGTCTACCCACTGGTGACTCAGGAAGTTTGCTTGTCAAATTTGCACTCCCAGTATGTAGACAGCAAAGAGATTTGGAATGTGGCTCTTGGCCAGAAAAGAATAAGGCTTTGTTTATTGGGCTGCCCAACTTCTGATACTTCCTTGATGGTATGTAGGCCACAGCCCTGGCATTGTCTTACTGCACCCTGACTGGCTGATTATGTTGGAGAGGGGTCAGGTGAAGGAGAGTGAGTCATATGACTCCAAGTTCCAGATAGGGAGCATAGACTCCTGCCAGGGCCAGGTTCCCTATACAGACAGGGGATTGTAGACCCCCATCCTGTTAGGCTTGCATCTGTTGTTACAACCAGCTGTGTCAATATTGGACCTTGCTCCAATGCCGGGCAACAGCTATCACCCTGAGTGTTTTGCTGGTTTTCCTCAGTGCCATCTGTGCATCCTTAAGGCCCTTTTTATACTCAGCTCCACTGTGCCTGGTCTTCGCCATTGCTAAGTTAGAGGATTCCCTGTGTGGTATTTAAAAAATGGATGAAAAATAAGCGGGTATTAGCCTGTCTGGGATAGGAGCAGCAGTAACCCAGTCGCTGACCAATGTCCTAAAGTTGTGCTTCTGGAACAGTAGGCATTCGGGAACCAGCAGATGTCTTTCTTGCGTACTTAGCGGAAATGGTGAGTGGAAATGCATCAACTAGAATGCATAGTGCAACAAGGTCACTCTCTGAGCAGCAACGCTGTGTTAGAAAAAGCAACTGAATTATAAAAAGTAAAAATAACATTACCTACCACCAACATAGTAGAAACATTTACAGAGAGGGAAAAACAAAGTAGATAACAGCCAAAATTTAAAACTAGACCCAGTCACAACTACAGGGAAGCCCTGTGTTACCTGACACAAGTAGCAGTTTCCTGGAGTGAACCAAACCCGTTGTGGTGGGCAATCCCCATCTTCATGGACCAAAGCCCCAGACCTGCATAGTCCCCTGTGGCTAATTACACAGGTCGCACCATATGTCAAGGTGCGCACTGAAAGCAGGATCCATTACAGGCTGGCCCCACTACTGTGGGGTACAGGTACAGTTCTTATGATGTACATCAAAATAACCCAATTTGCAAACGTTTAGTGAGCCCTAAGGCAATAAGCACTTGGATCTTGATAGAAACATCAGTTTAAATCATGAAGAAAAATAAAAAAAAGGATGTTTAGAAAAATGTCTTCATAGGAGAGGATGTCTATCACTTAAGGACATACTTTGGAGACCCTTAAAGTGGGCAAGGTTATATTAGGGTGCACTGGTAGCATTCCCAGAAAAGAGTTTGCCAGTATCCAATCACCTGAAGGTAGCAGCATATAACCCATTGGTTAAGACTACAAGCCCTGTACTGTACGACTAAGATATACAGTTTAAAATGTATTTTTTGGTTTTTGCTGGATCTTGGTGCTACAGATCTCCTCCAGTCTCTGGCTTTTTAAAATGTAGTAATAGGTAAAATAATAACCTGGTACTAAAATATCAATTCGTCTAAACAATGACTTAAAGTGGTTGTTAAAGAGGAAGTAAACGCAGATTGGGTTTACTTCCTCAATATAACCCTGTAATGTAGAAGCATAATGGGCTACTATGCATCGTATAGTAGTCCATTATGTGCCACTTACGTGGAAACGAAGCCTGCGGCATTCAGCGATGTCCTTGCTCCAGGCCGCGTCCATCTTCTGCCCATCTTCCTTCCGGGGCCACGACTCAGGCTCTGTGACTGGCCGGAGTCGCGTGACGTCACTCCCGCGCATGCGCGCAGGAGCCACCAGTCACAGCACAGGGTCAGTGGAGAAACGGCACGGATGCTGTTTATTCACTGCGCACGTGCCGACATGACGTTGGCAGTTGCAAAATACTGCATATCTGCTGAACCGTGCAGGTGTAGGAGATATGCAATGCACCTATAGGTGAGCCTTATTCTAGGCTTACCTGTAGGTTAAAGTGGTTGTCACAGGTTGACAACCACTTTAAGCAAACACAAAAATATCCCATCACCTCCATAACAAAATATGCCCCTGTATCCGTTTTATATAGAAAAGCTGCCGATCTCTACCTATATCAGCGCGTCTCCCGGCGCTCATGTGAATCCTCGACTCTCCGCTCTGCCAAGGAGTCAGATGCGCGCCGGGAGACGCTCTGATATAGGTAGAGATTAGCAGCTTTTTTTATATATAAAACAGACACAGGGGCATATAATGTTATGTTACAGAGGGGATGGGATGTTTAGATTGTAGTTATAATAGCAGCAGTAGGGGAGGGCACTGACACAGAGCAGACAGGCAGGGAGGGGAGTAGAGCTGCGAATGACGGAGGCAACGTAAACTGACTGATGACACTGTGCTGTTTAACATGCTTTAAGGGAACAGGATCTGTTCTTTTTTTTTTTTTTTTTAGGGTAACAAACACAATGGGATTTTTTTTTTTTTTTTTCTTGTCTAGGACAAGGGAATTTCGTACAATTTGTCGTGTCACAGTAGTCAGTCA
>BLSH010073795.1:1323483-1345008 GCA_018402905.1 Glandirana rugosa | reverse complement strand
CAAAACAAAACAATATCTAAAAACTGTCGAGAAATGTCAAATACATCATATCTAACACAACAGACCTAATAAGAAGTCGTACAAGTAACAAACACATTTAGCATAAAACAAATCTGAAAGTTTTCGTCGTCTTATCTTTTTATCATAAACTTATGAAAACAGAAACACCGACGATCCTAGTGACAAGAGACTAAGGTGTTTGTTCACATAGTGTATGAGTATAATAAAACAAAAAGAGAAAAGTCTCGACTCTTTTTAAAGGACCATCGACTTCGGGTTCGGGAAGCAGTAGTCAAATTGTGGCGAGAAAGACTATTTCTGTCCGTCTAACGTCTCAACGTGTTTGTGGTCCTTTAACGTCATAAACCGTCACTGCAACTCTGCAATCTGCCTGTCTTTATCAGAAAGAGCGGTGTTAAACTGATGACGAAGGGCTTGGGCTTCAGCTACCAGGAAATTTTTCTCAGCTCTGAAAAGAGAAAAACAAAATAATATGAGTATGTGATACACTTGTTTGTGGAATCAGAGAACAGTGATCCTAGCAGCCACAAAGACAAAAGTATTCAAATACTATTTTTCTATTCTGCTGCTTTTGAAAGTCTAAACAAAATACGATTTACACAAACAATGAACATGCTGAAGAATAATCCAGACAACACAATCTATACTACATAAACTGTAAAGAGCTGTCAAAAATCTATAACAAAACAAAACAAAACATGCAAATGTTCCAAACAAAGCACAATGTAAAATGCATTGGTTCATTATTGACATATAGATTTTTTTTAGTTCAGGAAAAAATCCACACTCCCCCATCCTCATAATAAAACTACAGCAGCTATTAGAGAAAAAGCAACAATTTCCTCATGCTGCTATCAGGCGTTCTGACAAGTGTAGTATCAGCGATTAACCACTTCAAGATTTTACCCCCTTCATGACCAGGCCCCTTTTTCCTATTCAGTACTGTTCTACTTTAACTGGGAATTGCTCGGTCATGCAACACTGTCCCCAAACAAATCTTGAATAATTTTAATTATAACACAAATAGAGCTTTCTTTTGGAGGTATTTGATCTTCACCGGGTTTTTTATTTTTTGCGATATAAACAAAGACAAAAAAAAAAAAAATATATATATATATACACACACACACACACACACACACACACACACACACACAGTATCTCACAAAAGCGAGTACACCCCTCGCATTTTTGTAAATGCTTTATTCTATCTTTTCATGTAACAACACTGAAGAAATGACACTTTGCTACAATATAAAGTAGTGAGTGTACAGCTTGTATAACAGTGTAAATTTGCTGTCCCCTCAAAATAACAACACACAGCCATTAATGTCTAAATCGCTGGCAACAAAAGTGAGTACACTCCTAAGTAAAATGTGCAAATTGGGCCAAATTAGCCATTTTCCCTCCCCGGGGTCATGTGACTCGTTAGCGTTACAAGGTCTCGTGTGTGAATGGGGAGCAGGTGTGTTAAATTTGGTGTTATCGCTCTCACTCTCATACTGGTCACTGGAAGCTCAACATGGCACCTCAAGGCAAAGAACTCTCTGAGGATCTGAAAAAAAATTGTTGCTCTACATAAAGATGGCCTAGGCTATAAGAAGATTGCCAAGACCCTGAAACTGAAGGAAGCCTCTTCTAAGGAAAGCCTGCAAATAGTTTGCTGAAGACAAGCAGACTAAGGACATGGATTAATGGAACCATGTCCAGTGGTCTGATGAGACCAAGATAAACTTATTTGGTTAAGATGGTGTCAAGAGTGTGTGGCGGCAACCAGGTGAGGAGTACAAAGACAAGTGTGTCTTGCCTACAGTCAAGCATGGTGGTGGGAGTGCCATGGTCTGGGGCTGCATGAGTGCTGTCGGCACTGGGGAGCTACAGTTCATTGAGGGAACCATGAATGTCAACATGTACTGCGACATACTGAAGCAGAGCATGATCCCCTCCCTTTGGAGACTTGACCACAGGGCAGTATTCCAACATAACGATCCCAGACACACCTCCAAGACCACCACTGCCTTGCTAAAGAAACTGAGGGTAAAGGTGATGGACTGGCCAAGCATGTCTCCAGACCTAAACCCTAATGAGCATCTGTGGGGCAGTCTAAAACCGAAAGTGGAGAAACGCAAGGTCTCTAACATCCACCAGCTCTGTGATGTCGTCATGGAGGAGTGGAAGAGGACTCCAGTGGCAACCTGTGAAGCTCTGGTGAACTCCATGCCCAAGAGGGTTAAGGCAATGCTGGAAAATAATGGTGGCCACACAAAATATTGACACTTTGGGCCCAATTTGTACATTTTCACTTAGGGGTGTACTCACTTTTGTTGTTAGCGGTTTAGACATTAATGACTGTGTGTTGAGTTATTTTGAGGGGACAGCAAACTTACACTCTTATACAAGCTGTACACTCACTACTTTACATTGTAGCAAAGTGTCATTTCTTCAGTGTTGTCACATGAAAAGATAGAATAAAATATTTACAAAAATGTGAGGGGTGACATCACCAGTGACATTAATACAGTGATAATACTCTACACTGTCATTGTACTAATGACACTGGCCGGGAAGGGGTTAACATCTAGGCTGGGGGTTAAATGTGTGCTGCTTTTATCAAGAAACCTCTCCGTTTCTCATTCCTGCTTTGTAGGGATGCAAAACTAAGATCGCTCCCTCTGTACAGTGCCCTGTGTTGCTGATAAACACAGAGCTCTGGGCTGCGATTACACACAGCCAATCTGCCGGTCCTGGCCGTGAATTATTGGCCGGGACTTACTGACCAGCTCCCTCTGTGTACAATCACGATGGGTCCCGAGAGGGTGTGTGCATGCGCGTGCCCTAAATCAGGAAGTAGGCAACAACGTATGGGTTCGTCGCTTTGCATACACCAGCCGCTCGCCCGCAGTACATTGCAGGTGGGCAGTCTGGAAGTGGTTAATATATATACACAAGATCTGACTAATAAAGTCACTTGTATGTACATTTTAAAAGGGTCAATCCACAAAAAAGTTGTAGCTGAGCTGTATTTGGTTCTAATACCCCATGTGTTTTAGGGTAACGTGACCAGCACACCTATAAAGGCTTGCTGGACATCCATTTCCAAAACCATGGGCATTGATGTGGTACTTCTATGCAACCCCAATCTTCTGGGGAGGCTTTCCACAAGATTTTGGATTATGTTTGTGGAAATACGTTTGAAAAGACTTGGTTAGCATTTTTTTTTGTTCTAATTCATGGTAAAGATGTTCAGTAGTGTTTAGGTTAAAGAGTAACTCCACTTGTGAAGAAAAAAACATTCCCCTCTGGTGGGTGATCTATCTACATTGCAAGGATTTTAACAAACTTTGTTGTACAGCCATACTTTTTGTAATTCTGAAGAAATAGTGGTTTGTTTGTCTGTGTCCATGTGCTCAGTGAGTCTGTATAGTAGTGATTTTATAATTATCAATCAGCTGCTGCATCTGCAGGGCTCTAATGAAGAAAGTGGTAGCACCTGCATCCCTTTCGAGGTGATTTCCCTTTGGGAGTATCTCATCAAAAATTCAATTTTTGCTGCAGGGGATGCCAAAAATCTGACAATCTTATTGTGTATACTAGGCATAAGATACATCAGACAAATGATCCTCCTTTTTTTCATGCTAGTCTTATATCAAAAAACAATAGGTTTCCAAGTTACGAAAATTCTCGTACAACAGAATACAACTTGTATCGTAATGTATTATTTTGTTACTGAGCACGTGTGGTCTTGATTACGCGATTTCTTTCATACAAACTCTATACTAATTACACAAAAATCATTTGTTCTGTTATTGTATAGGAACAAATTTTGTGCTTGTCCCTTTGGATATTTTCACATGCTCTCATGACTGGCTCTTGAAAGCTATGTACTAATTAATGATCAGATTATCGGATGATTGTTCCAAAAGCGATAATTTCCATCCCGTTTTCTTATCATGTGTACCAGGCAATAGTACAGACTTCTGGGAAAATCAATAAGCCAATCACATAAGCAGGAAATGACATTTTCAGGCGGTATTCTGTATACCATCTGTGTACAGAACCCCTCCATGCAGTCACATTGCATTTTACAGAAAATTACAGCGCTGCAGATTGAAAAGGAAAGGTAATTTTTAATAACATTCAATTACAATATGACTTGAGTCACAATTGTATACGCTATATTATTTTAATTGCCTTTTTTTTTTCCACATAAAAGTGGAGTTATCCCTTAAGGGTCTGTGCAGGCCTCTACAGTTCCTCTACACCAAACTGATCAAATAAAGTCTTTATAGAGCTGGCTTTATGTGCACGGGCACAGCCATGCTAGAACCGAAAATGGCCCTCCTGAACAAGGTTAAAAGCATTATTGTATATAATGTTTTTTTGTATGCCCAAGTATGTTGTTGGAGACTGCATAACTATGCATCTGATTATATGTACCTGGTTTTGAAATGGGTTATTCAACAGTCCACAAACTTACTTTTGGCCATACGGGGGTTGAGTTACTAAAGGCAAATACCCCGTTCACTTTGTAAGTTATTGTAAGTGACGTTAAAGGATAAGTTCACCTTTGTAAAAAAAATAAATAAATAAATGCACATCTTTTTGCAGGTACAAAAAAAAAAAAAAAAAATTGGCATGAGTATGAGTCTACAAAGCAGATCCGTGGGTGCTATGCAGGGCTCTTGCAGACAGTCTGTGTAAGCGGTCTGCTCATACCTCGTACAGGCAGTTACACAGTGACAAGACGACTCAATGAACTACCTAGAGCATGGGTGTCCAACCTGCAGCCCTCTGATGTTGCGAAACTACAGCACTCATGAGGCATTGCAAGGGAAGTCCCATAAAGCATTGCAAGGCTGACAGTTACAAGCACGATTCCCAAAGGCAGAGGCATGATTGGACTTGTAGTTACGCAACAGCTGGAGAGCTGCAGGTTGGACACCCATGATCTAGAGCGCTCAACAGCTCCCGGGTAGTTTAATGAGAACTACAAACCGACAGCATCAAAGGATGTTGGTACTTGTAGTTTTCACATTCACAGATCTCTGTGAACGAATGATGCAGCCAGCTGGGCGGTGCCCTGCAAATTGTGACAGCGAGCAGGGGGAGAAGATCCCCGCTTACTACCTGTTGGAGGGCAACATGGTTTTTCCATAATGCAAGAAATATGAAATCTAATCATATCTGGTCTGCACACTACTGGAAGTAACCTGGAATGCCATTCAACAAGTTTTATGGAGATGACCAGTGCATATCAACCTTCATCTTGGAGTCCTGCCCCTGGGCAGGGGAGTAACAGCAGGAATGTAAGCCACATGGTGTAATAAAGTTTGGGACCTGAATGACTGTACATAAAAACGTCAATAGTCAACTGCTAAAGTGATTGATTGCCTGGCTTAGGAAGATGTTGGACCAGATATGAGATATACATGGACATATACTGCCTCTAGTGGTTGCTACCGCATACAACACAGCATGCGTCCTAGGGGATGGATTGAAGAAAGGAAATCTGTCACCATTGGTTATAATCCTATATAGGCTGGCATGTGGGTGGGTGCCTGAGCATAGTTTAAAAGGTCTGAAATCTATTCCTCTCTCTCTGCTCTTCCATCTCTCGCCCATTGGAGCCCAGCCAGAATAGCATCTTGAGGACGGTGACATGTAACGTATCATTGTTTGTTGTGTACTCTATATTTTCTCTTAGTGTTTTATGTTAGCATTTCTACTTTCTGTATAATAAATGAAATCCTTGCTTTATTAAAGCAGAGTAATTGATTATTTATATATGAGCTAACCTTATTATCGTACCATTATCATTTCTGTTATCAGAGTTTTAGTAGGTTAACTTATCGGAGGAATAGACAATTAATATATATAGTTACAAATAAACTTGGGGAAACCATAACCGCCTCAGTTTTATTTCACTACCAAATGGGGAATTGGGGGATTGGTGCTACAGTAACATGTTACACATCAAATATGGGTGTAACATGTTACAAAAAGTGAGCTTATGCTTTCATGGTTGCAAGGGAAGTTTCTCCGGAGCTTCATGAATGTGGTGAAGCTTCACTTTGAAAAAAATACTCAACCATGTGCAAAGAAAAGAACAAAAAAGAAAAAAATATTTTTTCTTGCACACAATTGGAAGAGTTTTACCTTAAACATTAAGCTCTGGGGATAATTCTCTTGCAAAGTGCAACTGCACTAGTGAAGTGAACAATCTATTTCCCTTTAGTAAATCAACTCCATGGTGTATGTTTTGCATATTCAATCACCGAGATTCATTTTAACATAATCTCTGGCTCTATTCATGTCCACCTGGGAGTTTTGGGTGTTCCAGGAAATCATGTAACATTCTCCATAATATTAAATAGATAATCAAACCCAGCAGGCTGAGTGGGAACCCTTTACAATCTACAGGTGTGCAGAGTTGGGAACTTGGTGCGGAGGTCTCACCAAGAGAGTCCCAAGAGATAGAAGACTCTGTCAGATGGTTTAACTCTTCAGCTTCTACCAAACAATGGCCTATCAATTTTGGGCACCCTTCAAAAAAATGCACTGATGGCCTTGAGGATCAGATGTACAGATGACCAATTTATATGCAGATTCTTACTTTTTTTTTTTTTTATTCACATTGAGCAGTCTTTTATAAATAAACAGTGACATTTTTGGCTCAGAATATTCATATCATATAGGAATATATACCTCAGTTCAGCCAGCTCACACTGATAGCCTGTGATCTCTTTTTCCAATTTCTCCGGTAAATATTTGGCTTCCTGCAATAGTCTCTCCAACTCCTGCACTTTTTTTCCCAGTTTCAGGGACTCAGCCGCTGAGCTTTTCATCGTCTCTGCCACCTAATGAAAGAAAATCAGCATTAAACTTACAATTTATAGACCGGACTAAGCATGTTAACCAGTACAACCAGACAATGGACATAAGATGACAACCATTCCAGGCAAGGGACATCCAACTTGCATTATCCAAGGTGACCAGACAAGGGATAAGAAATCTATCATGCCACAACACTGTGGCTAAGTAGTTAGCACTTCTGCTTGACCGAACTAGGGTTGTTGGCTCGAATCCCAACCATGGCACTACTTGTCTGGCTTTTGCATGTTCTCCCTGTGCCTAAGTGGGTTTCCACCTGGTATTCTAGTTTCCTCCCACAATCCAAAGACATGCTGGTAGGTTAATTGGATCCAGTCTAAATTGGCCCTAGTACCTTGTATGTTTTGTACGAATGTGAGTTAGGGACCTTAGATTGTAAGCTCCTTGAGGGCAGGGACTGATGTGAATGTACAATATATATGTAAAGTGCTGCGTAAATTGTCAGCGTTCTACAAGTACCTGTAATAATAATACTTCTCTGGGTCAACCAGAAAAGGTACACAAGACATCCACTCTCTCTTATATGCCTGTGCTGATCAACATCTCGGCATTAGTGACATAGTAGTCATTGACACCAAAGACAAGTTAAGATTCAAGACAAAAAAAAAAATCTAGTAATTCAGATATAAATCCTGCAGGTTTCTTTTACTTTGTCCCCTATGGGGTGATTTACCAGTACTTCCTCTTAGGCTACTTTCACACTGAGGCGGTGGTTTACAGGTGCTATTTAGCTAAAAATAGCGCCTGTAAAGTGCCTCAAAAATCCCCCCCCCAATGTGAAAGCCCTGAGTGCTTTCACACCGGGGCGGTGCGCTTGCAGCACGTTACAAAAAGTCCTGCAAGCAGCATCTTTGGGGCGGTGAGGTGAGCGGTGACACACCACTCCTCTACCTTCCCTGCCATTGACATGAATGGTATGCGCTTCCGAAGCGGCTGCACACGGAAGTGTGGTGCACAGATACTTTTAACCCCATTTTAAACCCTTGTGGGGGATTAAAAGCACCGTGCTTCCGACTGAAAAGCGGCGCTGCATCGCCAGTAAAACTCTGCTACAATTAGCGGGGTTTTACCGCGACTGCGGCCGCAGTGTGAAAGTAGATCCCCCATCAGAAGGACAAAACGTGATGAGAAAAACACTTCAATAGGAAAAAGGATGAATAAAAAAAGTTTTGAACCTTTTAGAGGCTTCCTATGTTGACATGACCGTGTGATAATCATTTCCTTCATTTCTTATTTTGATGTCAACAGAAAAGGAAGTGAGATGAAATCCGTTCTGTCACTGCGGGAGAGCCATCACAGGTAGCCGGCGGAGATCGAGTCCGCCCTACCCGCTTCCTGGCCCCCCGGAACACAGTGAGTGTGCGAGCACGCCTCAGGCGGTGCGCGCTCACAATACTCGTTCCCGCAGCCGCCGTCAGGTGACGGCGGTTTGCGATAACGAACCACGTTGCCACCGTCAAGCCACGGCGGGCGGTCGGCAAGTGGTTAAATAAATATGCTTTGACTGGAGTTGAGAGTTAAGGCTGGGTTCACATATGAACCGCATGCGGCTCACAGCAGGGGTCCGGTGCGTCCTGGTTCACAGTTTCATGTCCAATTTCAGCCCGAATTTTGGACTGAATTCGGACCTCAAAAGGGACCAAAAGTCGCACAGCATTTTTGTGAAAAACGCACCGGACCTGCTGCGAAGATATGTGAACTGGCTCCATAGAGGGCCGGTCAAAATCTCCTGCTATTGCGAATTGGACGCGGGGAACCCGCAACCAGTTTGCAATGGTGTGAACCCAGCCTAAAGGATTTTACTTTTTGGAACGTTTTACATCCTTACTTAAAGTGGAACATGTTACATGTACCAGCCGCTGCAGCCTCTCCCCCTCCCTCCCCAGTGACAGCGAGTGGGCTCCATTTACACGGGACACTGGTTCAACCCTCCCCTGAATGTTTTGTTTTATCTTGACGGCTAGAAATCGGCATCTAAAACGTCAGTTTTACCACGTTCGTGTCTAAGAGCGTTTTTGAAAAAATTAATTAATTAAATGGAAACGCCTGTAAAAACGAAATGCTCCTAGATGCGAGTTACCACGTTTAGGCACGTTTACAAGCTATATGGTGTTTCAAATACCTCTGAACTGGTGTTGAACGCAATCTTTTGCCTTCCAAAAAAAGCCTCTAAACTCAACTGCTTGGAAACGACCCTGTGTAAAGGGGCAGCTAAAAAAAAACGCCAAATGCCTCTAGAACGTTTACCAGCAGCAGTGTAAATGAGGCCTCACCGTTTCAAAACAACGTGGCCATGCGGGGCTCCGCCTGCTCGGCCACTTCATTCACAGTGCTCTATGAATGGGAAACTACAAGTACCGACAGCCTTTGCGGCTGTCGGCTTGTAGTTTCAACGACCTACCATGGCACTGTTCAGTGCTCTCTTGCTGTCATTGTGAATCTGCCCGTACAAGGTACGAATAGACAGATACACAGACAGGTCTGCAGGAGTCCTGCATGGCACCCGCAATCTGCTGATCATGGGTGCAATGCTTTACAGGCTCAAAGTTAAAATAATAAATAAATAAATAAAATAACTCCACATTTTTTCACCTGTAAAAATATGTGCATTTATTTAGGCGAACCTATCCTTTAATAAGGCAGTCTACAGTGAGGGAAAACATATTTGATCCCCTGCTTTTATACATTTGCCCACTGACAAAGAAATGATCAGTATATAATTTTAATGGTAGGTTTACAACAAAATTATCCAGAAAAACGCATTTCAAAAAAGTTATACATTGATTTGCATTTTAATGAGTGAAATAAGTATTTGACTCCTTCGAAAAACATGACTTAGTACTTGGTGGCAAAACCCTTGTTGGCAATCACAGAGGACAGACGTTTCTTGTAGTTGCACAAAGACTAGGCGCACAACCCAGTTACCCCATATCAAACCTGACAAGAAATAACAGTCAAGGGGCTATGTAAAACATGTATAAAATAACTGATAAACAAATAATAGATTAATAACCATAACAATGTGGGAAAAAGTTCAAATTCAATCAGACCGTGCTGGGTATTGTCCATAGTCTATAGCAGTCTTCTCACAAAGGGCAGCCTCACAGCTGAACTGTAGCCAGGGGAAGAGGCGCCTCAGTGTAGACTGTAAAAATATTTTATTAAAGGTAATGATAAATGGCAACTCACAATTCCAAAAGGAAAAACAGGCACATCAATCAATTCAGGTAGTTGTCAGCAGTGAAACTGTCCGGAGGTGGTGTAGAGGCTTAGGCCTCCTGGGATGTAAAGCACGGCCGTGCTGACTGCGGAGGTCGAACAAGACTTGGAAAGCAATCCTCAGCGGCGGGCAGGCATGACGTCACCATAATGCGACACGTATACTGGGCATGTGTGCCATGAATGGTATAATTAGCTGCACCCATTCTTCAGGCATGACGCTGAGGATTGCTTTCCAAGCCTCATTTTGGCCTCCACAGTCAGTACGGCCGTGCTTTACAATCCCAGGAAGCCTAAGCCTCTACACCACCACCGGCTAGGGATGGACAATTTCACCGCTGATAACTACTTGTATTGATTGATGTGCCTGGTTTTACTTTTGGAATTGTGAGTTGCCATTTGTCATTACCTTTAATAAAATCTTTTTACAGTCTACACTGAGGCGCCTCTTCCCTTGTTGTATTTCTTGTAGTTGACCATCAGGTTTTCACACATCTCAGGAGAGATTTTGTCCCACATCTCTTTGCAGATCCTCTCCAAGTTATTAAGGTTTTGAGGCTGATGTTTGGTAACTCGAACGGTCAGCTCAGAGACTGGCTAGGCTACTGCAGGATCTTAATGTGCTTCTTCTTGAGCCACTCCTTTGTTGCCTTGGAGTGTGCTTTGGGTCACTGTCATGCTGGAATACCCATCCACGACCCATTTTTAATGCCCTGGCTGAGGGAAGGAGGGTCTCACCCAAGATTTGACAGTACATGGCACCGCCCCAACGTCCCTTTGATGCGGTGAAGTTGTTTTGTCCCCTTAGTAGAAAAACACCCCCAAACCATAATGTTTCCACCTCCATGTTTAACGGTGGGGATGGTGTTCTTGGGGCCATAGGCAGCATTCCTCCT
Organism: Glandirana rugosa; assembly: GCA_018402905.1. Classification (NCBI taxonomy): domain Eukaryota; kingdom Metazoa; phylum Chordata; class Amphibia; order Anura; family Ranidae; genus Glandirana; species Glandirana rugosa. The sequence goes on along the minus strand of BLSH010073795.1, from coordinate 1,333,981 downwards.
CCTCTAAACACGTTGAGTTGATGCCAAAGAGCTTGATTTTGGTCTCATCTGACCACAACACTTAAACCCAGTTCTCCTCAGAATCATTCAGATATTCATTACAAACTTCAGACGGGCATGTACATGTGCTTTCTTGAGCAGGGGGACCTTGTGGGCGCTGCAGGATTTCAGTCCTTCACAGCGTAGTGTGTTACCAATTGTTTTCTTGGTCACTATGGTCCCAGCTGCCTTGAGATCATTGACAAGATTCTCCTTTGTAGTTCTGGGCTGATTCCTCACCATTATCATAATTATTGAAACTCCATGAGGTGAGATCTTGCATGGAGCCCTAGACTGAGGGAGATTGACAATTAATTTGTTTTTCTCCCATTTGCAAATAATTGCACCATCTGTTGTCACCCTCTCACCAAGCTAATTGGCGATTGTAGCTCATTCCAGCCTTGTGTAGGCCTACAATCTTGTCCCTGACATCCTTGGCAGCTCTTTGGTCTTGGCCATGGCCATGGTGGAGAGACTGAAATCTGATTAATTGCTTCTGTGGACAGGGGTCTTTTATACAGGTAACAAGCTAAGAGATTGTTCCTAATCTCAACTCGTTACCTGTATAGAAGACACCTGGGAGCCAGAAATCTTGCTGATTTATAGGGGATCAAATACTTATTTCACTCAAATCAACGTATAACTTTTTTAAAATGCGTTTTTCTGGATATTTTTGTTGTTATTCTGTCTCTCACTGTTAAACTAAACCTACCATTAAAATTATGGACTGATCATTTGTCAGTGGCTAAACATACAATATCACCAGGGGATCAAATACTTTTTTCCCCCCGACTATCAAAAACTGATATTTTGATGTATGCGTTTGCTTCTGCGTGTGAGCACGAGGGGACTTTAATGTTTTTTTTTTTATTTTTTATTTATATTTTTGTTTATTTTTACACTTTGCCTTTAATTTTTTTTTTATCAGTTGTATTCCTATTACAAGGAATGTAAACATCCCTTGTAATAGGAATAGGGTCTACAAGTACCCACATCTCTCCTCCATGCTGGAAAGCCAGGAATAAAAAAAAAAAGAAAAAAAAATCGATCTCAGGCTTTCCAGCTAAAAAAAATGTCAGTGTTTACATCTCTGACGGTCATAGCACACACAGTAATCATTTCCCTTTCTGCTTAGAAAAAAAAAAAAAAAAAGACTTCATCATATATGAATTGCACTATTAGTAATCCTAGGTGAAAACTAGATCCAAGCCCTAAAATGTAATTATAGGCAGCATAAGCAAATCTCTCATTGTCTGTTGCCTTTCCTAGAAGATATTGAGTGGGAGTAATATGATTAACTGCTGTAATATCTTCTATCATACATTAACATGACAAGGTTCATGCATCAGCTGAATCTTTCAAGAAATAAATGGCACAAAATATATGTAATAAATATACCTGAGTTAACTTATCAGGCTGTGATCTGTTTGTGACAAGGTAATCCGATTTCATAACTTCGGGAGGCTGATTAACAGAAGCGATGCCTTGCTTGGACTCTTGAACTATGGCGGGTTCCTTGATTTGCTGTAATAATCTCTCTCGATCATGTTGTAGACTTGCCATGGCCTTGGAGAAGGCATCAACCTGTTGCTTGTAGGCAGCACACTCTGAAGATAGCCTAGCGATTTCTGATCCCCTGCTTGCTAAAAGGTTACACACGGAATCTATTTCAGCAACCAGCATATCTATTGTTATCTGATTTTCAGCAGCAAGCACAGCTTCATCAACTAAAGCGTTCTTTTTCAGCAGGCTGCAAAGTTGGAGCTTAAAATCACTAAGCAGTTTTTCCAGATCCTCACCACGGATCTTTTCCGATTTCAGTTCAGAAGCATACCTCCACTGCAGCTCTTTAAAGTCATCTATCAAGGAATCTCGATTGTTCTGTAAGGCAGCCATTGCTTTACCAAAAGACTCATTCTGCGATTTAAGCTCTTTATTTTCAAGTAAAACGTCTAAATATGTCTTTTCAGTCTTTTCTGCTGTCTTACTGCTTTCGCTACCTATGAGAAAAGTGTTTTTCCCAAAGGCCACAACATTGTGGTTAAATTTGTCCTCCAAGTCCTTTATTTGGCCATCAGCAGAGTTTTGGAAATCCTTTTTCTTACTGGTTTCAAAAATAATTTTCTCTTTGTTGATTGTAGCAATGAGATCTTCCTGGTCCTTGACCTTGGAGATCAGTTTCTGGTTTTCCAGCCCTAAGGCCTCAGCAGAGCTTTGTTGTGCTACAGATGCATTGTTTAACTCTCTGTTTTGCTTTTCAAGATCACATTTTTCTTGCTCTAAATTCTTGATGTGGTCTAGTTTCTGTCTAAGTAACTCTTTTAGCTGGTGGTCTTTAAGAGACAACACTTGGTTAAGGTCTTCTCTATATCGAATAAGTTGTGCACCCAGCATGGCATTCTCAGCGTTGAGGTCATCGACCCGATTTAAAACATTTCTGAGTTGTGCTTTAAGAGCACTGTTTTCAGCAGAGGTGGAAAGGATAATATTGTCTTTTTGACTCAGAACTGACTCGTTGCGTTGATGTATGTTCTGTAGTTCTGAATATAGTTGGTCTCTATCAGTTTGCAGAGAAGACATGGATTTTCTAAAAGCTTCAATTTCTTTTGACAGCAAGACTTTATCGTGAACAGCTTTTTCATAAATCACTTGAAGATTTTGTAGTTCTTTTTCTAGCTTCTGACATTCCATGTCAGACTTTTCCTTCTGTGCTTGTACATTGGATAAACGCTGCTCATACTCTCCTTCTTGCTTCCTATATTGGCTTTGTATTTCTTCTAAGTAAGATGATATTTCACCACCTTTTGCAGAAATTAACAATGATATCTCTTTGTCTTTATTATTGATAATTTGCTTCATATGCTCAGACAGGATGACCTGTTTTTGGACATCTGCCCTAATTTTCTCACATTCTAATTTCAGTTGTTGAAATTCCTCTTCTTTATTTGACAGAACAATTTGCAAATCCTTCAAGTGTGCTCCCGGGCTTTCTGACACCTGCTGGTGAGAAACCTGCTCTAATTTTAATTTTGGCAGGACTTCAGCTCTAGACTGAGAAACGGATTCAGGCTCTTTCACCCCTCTTTTTACACCATTACTGTACATTTCTATACTTCTGTTTGAAGGGCTTCCTTGAACTAAATTATTCAGTGACTTGGTGATCCTGCCAGAGCCTGCAGTTACTGCTGACATGTTTTTTCTGTCCACATTTTGAGCTGGATTATCAACTGTCCATTCACCATTGATCTCCCTAAATTCTGCACGCCTGGTTATCTGATTGACATGTTCCTGTGAACGTTCCTCATCTGCGAGTTCTTTTTTCAGGAACAAAACCTCATTTCTCACTTGAGTTAACTGAGCCGATGTATGTTCAAGTTCTTTCTTAAGAATTTCATTTTGGCTGTTAGATCCCTTAATAGTGCCTTCAAGATCTAATATTAACTCCTGAAATCTTATTGAATCTTGCTGGAGTTGATTAATCTCTTGCTGCTTCTCCTTGAGAAGTTCTTGCAATTCTTTTGATTTGCTTTTTGCTCCTCTATTATCATCCTGAGCAGATTTTACTTTCTCTTCTAAGTCTTGAAGAACATGTAACTGCTGCTGTTCTCTCTCACGAATAATATTGTTTTTCTCACTCCTAAGATATTCTACCTGCTGGCTGAGAACATTGGTTTGTGCCTGGAGAGACTTAAATTTATCAGAGAGCAAACTGTTGTTTTTAACAGCTTTAAGTAATTCTGTCTCCATACTTTCTCTTTCGTTCTTCACTGTACAGAACTGCTCCTGTATATTTTCAATCTCATCTAACAAAAGAGCCTTGTCATCCTCCAAAATTTTTACTTTCTCCTCCAGGTTCATTTTTTCGAGCTGCATGTTACTTATGTCACTATCTAATTTCCAGAGGGCTTCCTTCTCTTGATTAAACAAATCCTCAGAAGACCTTATTTTTTTCAAAAGGTTGCCCCGTTCATCTTCAACTTTCACAAGGCTTTGCTCGGTTTTCTCCAGCTTCATGTTTAACTCTGTGATCTTCTTCAACAGCACTTCATTTTCAGAACTCATTTCTGAAATTTTAATCTCCATATCAGACTTGTACATTTTCATGTCCACTTGCAATTTATCCAAGGCGGTTTTAATAATAAATAGGCTATTGTTTTCTTTTTCCTTACTTTCAAGACATAACTTGAGGTTTTCACAAGATTCTCGTAAATGTCTATTTTCTTCTAGAAGTTGCTGATTCTTCTCAGCTATTTCATCAAACTGAGATGCCTTCTCTACTATAACTGGTATACCATCTGCTCCTTGATTTAGTTGCTTTATTTCTGCATCTTTGCATTCCACCATAGCTCTAAGTTTGACTATGTCTTCACCATTCTCGTCAATCTGTCTTGACAAAACTTTATTTTCATTCTGAAGGTCATGAATCTTAATTAAAAGATCATGCTTTTCTTTCTTTATTAGGTCTATGACTTGCCTCATTTTATCAATTTCATCACTTACATTTTCATATGCCTGCAGCAGAGACTCGTACTCTTTATTTAATTCACCATGTTTGGCTTTCCATTCTGTCAACTCAACTGTCTGTGAATCCTTAAGAGAGTTTAGTTGAAAGGAAAATGCTTCTTTTTCCTGGACAATTGTCTCCATTGTAGATTTAAGGCTTTCACAAGCCGCAGAAAGACTTTCATTATCCACTAAAAGTCTTTCGTTCTCTGAGAGGAGGTCCTTGTTTTTATCAGAGAGTAAGGTAGTTTCCAACTCATGCTTTTCTTGAATTTCTTCAAGGGAATGCTTAAGTGCATCTGCTTCAAGATTAAGAGATTCAACAGTCTGTTTCAGTGCTTTGTTTTCTTTCAGTAAGTCTTTGCGGGACACCAATGCTGCCTGAAGCTTTCTTTGGATGTGCTCTTTGGAGCTGGACTCTTCTGAAATGTTCCTCTTGTGCTCCTCAGCAAGATCTTCCATGGCTTTATTTGTTTTCATAACCTGATTCTCAAATTCCGCAATCATTTTTTGCTTTCTTAGACAATCTTCACATGTAAGCTGAGCACAATCTCTTGTTCCTTGCAGGTTATACGAAGCAGGTTTTGTTTCAGGAACCACTTGATTAAAATCAGGACTATTTGAGAGCAGTGTGCTGTTGGACTGTATAATTATGTCTTCCGCTTTTTTAGAATCGATTAGCTTTGTTCTAAAAACCGATATTTCCACCTGTGCCTTTTCTAACTTAGAAATGCATTCTCCCAGCTCTTCTTTCATTTGGTCATAATCGGTGCACAATTTACTTGCCTCCTCCTTACGCTCCTCTAATTGCTTGCACAATTTTTGTATCTCCTCTCCAGATGTTCTTACATTCATGTCGAGGGAATCTTTTAAAATGCTAATTTCTTTATCTCTTTCTAACAATTCTAAGACCCTTATTTCAAGTTCATTCTTAAGTTTGGTTATTTCTATTTTGTGCACCTTGTAATCTTCAAAATACTTATCCTTTTCTTTGCTTACCTGCTGAATGGTCAGCTCAGCACTTTCCTTCATCATTCTAGATGCCTCAACCTCTTTCTGTAACGCACAAATTTCATTTTTCATACTTTCTTTCATAGCTTCAAATGTTTCTACATTTATCGACTGAGAGTCCATTGCAGCCTTCAAGGAGCAGGTTTCCTCCTGCCTTTTTTCCAAATCATGGGAAAGTCTTTGTATTTCATTTTTCAGTAGCTGGATCTCACCCAATAACTGCAGTTGTTCAGAGCTTATCTTTAGTAACTCTTCATCCTTCTCATGGAGACTTGCTTTTAGTTCAAAATTTAAATGTTCATATTCCTTAACATTTTCTAATTTACGAGAAACCTCTTCAATTTTGTGCCTTAGTTGATCTACTTGCTTGTCTTTGTTGGCCAACTTCAGTTCTTTATCTAAAACCAGCGCTCCTTGGGCTTCAACCTGGCTTTGTAGAGAAAATGCTTGTTCTCGTTGTTCCTCATACTCTAGACATTTTGTCTTGTAAGCAAGCTGCAACTCTGCATGTGTTTTCTGTAACAGCTCAAACTCTTTTACACTCCTACTAAGACTTTCTAACAGAGCAGCATGTTTTTCTTTACTCTCCACATTTCCTTGGGTGCATAAAAGTGAAGCATGGACATTATTATGAACAATCGTGTTTTCTGCATGTGCAAGCGGTCCTTCAATAGAACTTGATTCTGGAGTGACTGAAGTTCCAGCAGCAGGTGATAAATTTGGTGGCACCTGGTGAGAGATGGTAGGAGATTCTGATTTTCCATGAGCCTTTTCAAGGCAGGATTTAAGGTTTTCTAGATTTTCAACTAGATGAGAATTTTCTTCCTCTAAAGTCTTAAGTTTTTCTTTTAATGCATTTTTAGTCTGAGAAAAGCTATGTTCTTTCTCTTGCATGGTTTTTACATATTCCTGAATCATGCTATCTTTCTCAGAGAAACCCTGTTGTAATTCAGTAATCTCATTTTCGAGTCCTACCACAAGATTTTCTTTTTCTGAGAGTGCCCTGTAGAGCTCACTTCTTTGTGTATCTTTCTCTATAATCTGTTGCTTAGAAAGTTCAATGTGAGACTGTAGATCCTCATTCTCCCCTATAACAGTCTTTAGTCTACTATTTAACTCTTCAACTGTTTTCTCAAGTTCCAACATTTTTAACTGTTCAACACTTAAATTATCTTGCTTGCTTTGCTCCAGCTTCTCAAGTTTTTGCATTAAATCTTTCCGAATGACTAAAGCTGCCTGGAGCTTTCTTTTCAAGTTTTCCTTTTCTTTATTAAATTTCTCCAGTTGGAGGTCCTTCTCATTGGATAAATTGCATAAGAATAGTTCTTTATCAGCTAGTAACTGTTCCGATTGCTGTAACTTCAATTCATGAGCTTGAAGCTTCTCTGACAAATCAGATATTTGCAAGAGGCAAGAATTTTTCTCAGACTGCAAATTTTGAAGTTCTAAATTCAACATGCTTTTCTCAGATGAAAATGTGACCATTTCGTTTGACATCGACTCCATGACCTGCATCAGAGAAGAATCTTTTTCTTTAACTTGGTCACTTAGTGTAGAAATTAACTCTTTCTGTTGGCTGAGCTGCAGGTTCATATTCTGAGCAACAGTGTTTTTCATTCTGACCTCTTCTACAAGTTCCAGAGCTTTAGCTTTCTCTTCACTCACCATCAGTTGACTTTTCTGCAGTTCTTCCTTAGTCAGCCTTATTTCTTCCTCCAAACTTGCAATATGTCTGCCCATCTGTGCCAAAACCTCCTCCTTTTCTTTTAAGATATTTTGCTGTTCGGCTAAGGATTCTTTAGCAGCTGCCAGTTCACCCACAGCATAATCACTGCCAAATTTTTCTTCTTTAATTTTTTGCAACTCTGCTTGCAAAATTTGATTTTCTCTCTCATAAGTAACAATTGTTTGAGATTTATGATCAAGATCCTGGTCTCTTTCCTCAAGCAACTTCATTAACTCTGCCACTTTTGACTTGTAGTCCAAAGCCTTGGACAACATTGGTGAAAGTTTTTCAACCTTGCCACTGTAACTCAACGTTTGGTCACATGAATTGTATTCTGAAATGTTCTCATTGCTTAACATACATAACTGATCCTCTACAAAACTCAAGTCTTTTAGCATACTTTGTACTTCATTCTCTTTTACTTTCAGTATATTGTCTAAGCTGCTGTTCTGTTCCATGAGTGCTGCATTTTGCTCATTTACTCTTTGATACTCTTTTTCTGATTGTTGCTTCAGTTCACCAAGATTGCATTCTAGGGTTTCTAGATAGACTTTCAAAGCATGGATTTCTTCAGCTTGTCCACTAACCTGCTTCTGAAGATCTGCTTTGTCGGACTTCAGCTGATGCAGGACTTGTGCGTCTGAGCCAATACGTTCTTCTGATTCCTTCAGCTGGTACTCAAGCTTTTCTTCAAGTTGCTTTATAGCTTCTGCTTTTTCAAAGAGCTGCTTTTCCAATGTGGACAAGGAAGTGTCTTTTTCTGACAGTGACATCTGCAAGATTGCTTGAAAATGCAGCTTTTCTTGCTTTGCAGTCTCTAGTTGTTGTTGGAACTGTTCTTTCTCAAACACAGTCATATTTCGAGCTTGCAGTAACTCTGAATTTAAAATTTCCACATCATGCCTAAAGTTTTCAATAAGCTGACTCTGTGAATTAAATTTTTCCTGTAGGTTGTGGCTTAATGAGATGCTTTCCTCTTTTTCTTGTGTTAATGCATGCAGCTGAATTTGGGTCTCTCGATATTCTCTGTTCAGTTTTTCTAGTTCAGCTTTTAAGACTTCCGCTGCTTTCTGAAGCTGAGATATGACTTCATCTTTCATTCTGAGTGTGTCCGAAATACTTCTGACATTAGAATTACCTTTGTCTAGCTCTTCTCTTAGAAGGCTGACCTCACTGGTAAAGGCTTGAACATTGCTTTCCAAAACTTGAAGCCTAGCATCCTTTTCATCTGCAGTGCTTAGAAGTTTAGAAATTTCCTTTTCCTTATTGAGAAGTGATTCTGTAAGCTCTTGTTTGCGATCATGGAGGGAAGTGTATTTTTCCTGCAAATTCTGCACCACATTTTCTTTGTCAACAATGGACTGCTGAAGATCTTTAATTGTGTTATTAAGCTCGCTGACTGAGTTCTGGAGATGTGACACTAATTTTGTCTGCTCCACTAATTGAGTATTTAACAATTCTTGCTTTCCCAAAAGGGAGGTTTCCTGTTCTTTTATGGAAACCTTCAACTCATTTAGCTCATTGTTCTGTTTTCTATTGGCTTCCTCTAAATTTGTAATCTGCTGAATTGATATATCACATTGTCCCTCTTTATCAGTTAGCTTCTGTTTTAATGTATCACATTGCATTAAAGAATTTCTTATTGTCAGATCTTTTTCTGACACAGACGCCTTATACTGTGTGTTTTCCCGAGTTAACACTTCAATAAGAGCCTTTTGCTCCTCTAAGGAGTCCTGAATCTCAGAAAGCTCAGTTTTCAGATTGACATAAGCATCTACCTTCTCCTTCAAGCATTTGTCTTTTTTGGTTAAAGCATCATTTAATTCATCTAAGTTGTCTCTTAGATTTTTCATCTCAGAATGAAGGTTGGAAATGATTTCCATATGTTCGGACAGTTGTGTTTTTAACAACCCTGCTTCCTCACTTTTATCTTTCAACAGTTGCATCTGCTGCACCAATCTCTGCATCTCCTGCTCTTGGTCTTTAATTTTCTGCTGCTGTAGAGCGCACTCTGAGAGTGAGCTCTGTAGCTCATTTTGTAAAGCAGAGATAGTCTGTAAGTAGTAACCTTCTCCTTCCAGTTTCTTCTCAACCTGTTGGATTAATTCTTCTTTCTGTGAAAGAAGTGCTTCCTTTTCTTTAACACTGCAAAGCAGAGACTGTTTCTCAAGCTGTACTGTGTCAATCTGATCCTTCAGAGATGCAATATTATGGCCTTGGTGTGATAAATGTGAACTGAGAACATTGATCTCTTCCATTTTACTGCATATATTTGCATTTAGCAACTCCATGTCGGAATTAATTTTTTCCCTTTCTGAGATTAACAAGCTTACTTGTTTTGTTAAGGAGTCTACTACTGATTGATGGTGAACCACTTGTGACTGGAGGGTGTGACACTGACTTTCTAGATTTGAGACAGACAGCACAGAGGAATCTCTTTCTAGCGTTAACTTTTCAACATCCTTGTTACTCGTGTTTAATCTTTCTTGCAGTGTAGCATTTTCTTCAGTTCTATGGCTGAACTCCTCTTGGAGCTTGGTCACTGCTCTATTTAATCCTTCTATATCCTCTGAGAGTTTTAGATTAGTCTCTTTAAGAGTCTGCTCTTCCTTCTGCAGCTTCCCTAATTTTGAAGTCAAGTCCTCCAGCTGCAAATGCTGTGCAGTAAGTAATACATCCTTCTCTTGCAATGCCTTCTTTTCATTTTCTAAAGCTTTGGTTAATTCTTCAACTTGCTTTTGCAGGAGTGCATTTGTTTCTTGTTGTTGTGTCACATTTTCACATGTAATGTTATAATTGTCCACTGTGACCTTGAGTTTATCTTCTTTTTCATGAAGATTCCTGTTAATATTGTAATGTACACTTTTACACTGTGTTGTTGTTCTTTGTTTACGTGAGGACGTTTTCGTTCAACTTCTTAATTGGTTTCGAAATCTTTTACTTTTCTTCCGTAACGTTCTCTTCCTACATAATGAATGACGTGTCGTAAACGTCGACCTCCTGAACTGAAGTTTTAATCCCTTCGACGTCTTCCTTCTCGTCTGAGAATTTCTCTGATTAGATTTTGAGAGTCTCCTATATCTTCCTAATTTATCTCGTCACTGGTTCGAGGTTCTCCTCAAGTCGGTATCTTGACTTCTTTTACGATGTGACGTTCTTTCTAATTTGTGCTCATTGTTCCTACAACTTTTCAATTGCGATCTTTCTCTAAGGAGGCAC
>BLSH010073795.1:1301741-1322871 GCA_018402905.1 Glandirana rugosa | reverse complement strand
GTGCATTGACTCACAAGGCGTGTCTAATGTAGCGAATTTCTCGTTTAATTACGTAGACGACATTCTGAGTTACTTTGTCTTTGTTTTATGTTTTTCCTTCAACTTTCGAATTTCAACGTCAATCTCTTACTAGTGAGTCTCTTTCGATTCGAACGTTCGAACGACCTTCTTTTCTGGTTATTCCTCGTCTCAAAACTCTTACTTAATTTTCGACTTTTTCTTGTTATGTTGGTGAACCAAAGGCTATACAGTTTCTTTCTACTTCTTAATGTTGTCAATAACTTTATAGAGAGTCTTGTCTCTCTGGAAACACTATTTGATTCGGCTTTTTGTATTTTGTTTCTGTTTCATTGAGTCTTACAGCAGATGCATTAATTTGCTCTTTAAGCGATGTAATCTGTGCGGAACACTCAGTTACGTGGTTATTGTATGTAACGGACTGTGTCTGTATCTCTTGACGAAGATTCTTAATTGTTATTCCGTTTTCATTGATTTGCCTAATTAGCTCTTCAGCTTCTTTGGTTTTGCTCTCATTGAGGCTTTTAGCTTTATTTAATTCTTCATCCATTTCACTTAGCTGCTTGGTCAGCGAGGAGATCTTAGTGCTCGTTTCCCGGACATCCAATGTTTGGGCTTCTTTTATGAGGTGATGCTCTCTTTCAATTTTAATTAGAGCATCAGACATCTCTCTCATCTGCCCATCTTTAAAGTCCATTGTTTCCTTTAAGACAGTAATCTGCTCAGTATATTCTGTCAAAGTGACCGACAAAGTGGACATTTCTTTGTCCTTTTCCTGTAACAGATCCTTGAGAACATCCATCTCCCTCTCACACCTCTGCAGGTCATGAATAAGTTGCGATCGCTCCTCCAGATGACTTGAATTAAGACGATCAAGATCCTCGTTAGTTTGATCAAAGTCAACTTGCAGCTTTTCCAAGGCTGAATCTTGAATTAGTACCTGAAAGTGTTGAGAGAGTGTAGCACGAAAGTTAAATGTCTACATCAGCTTGTCAAATTCCAAAAAAATCCTGCAAAATTGCATAAATATTTACAGTTCGTATCTAAACCACACCATCACTGATATGGAAAACAATGGCTTACTCCATTTTTTATATGCTGGTTTGCCTAAAGTCAAATTGATATTGCTCTGGGACCTCAAACATCTCTCAAAATGTATACATAGACAGAATTTTTTTTTCAGTTTTGGATAAAGTGGGGAAAAGATAAATATTTGGTGAGTTTATCTTTTGCTGTATGTGTCCTATTGGGGATGCAGCAGGAAGAGGAAAGCTCTTAAAAGTGAGGGAATACCCCTTTCTTGGCAGCTGTCTCTGGAACAGGTGGGACACATACAGCAATAAAAACCTGACAGATGTTCTAACAAATCCATACTTTATTCAAAACTACAATTAAAAAAATAAAGTTTTCATATACCATACAATTTTACCTCTAGTAAAATTACTTATATTTTCACAGTTTTTCTTGCTTCCAAGTAAGCAGTCTCTAGATACAGTTCAATAGTGTCCATTGGCATGTCTTTAATGGTAAAACCAACAAAACTGTCACCTAAGCAACATGGTGGTGGCCATTTTAAAGGTTGATCAATTAATAAGACTGTCAATGTCAATGAACCTGCCAAACTAATTCAACACTAACTCTACAAACAGTGGTCATCATCCCCCAAATAATATTTAAGGCTTACCTTCTCTTTGAATGCAGACACTTTCTCTGTGAGCTCACTGTTGGATTGTTTTAATGTTGCATTTTCAGCTTCCAAAGCCCTCTGCTTCCTTTTGACCTCTTCAAGCTGGAAAATTAAAATTAAGTAAGTCATTTAAATAAAACAAGTAAGCCACGGGAGAAATACGAGTGATGTAATTTCTGATCTCCTTCTGAAAAATAGCATTTTTCACTTACCAGCAAAATTTGTTTTTTTATTAGTACAGTATGGGACACAGTATTTATTAGCCCTGGGTTATATGCTGACATACTCAGGTGATTGGACACTAGCACAAAGAAAAGCTGCAGGGACATCACCCATATAACCCCACTTACTCTCAGTTAGCCAGTTATTTAACAAGCAATAGGAAATCTTAAGAACATGGGAGAGGGATCTGTGCCATGTAATGTACTCTACGAGACAGGTTTTACTTGTAAGCCAAAAATCCTATTTTTTTAATCATACAGTACAGGACACAATATTCATTATCACTAAAAAATCTAAAAGCATTCCAAATAAGGGGTGCGCTAAAAAGAGAGATGCCAAAAGGCCCACATAACGTGCAAAAAAGAAGGGTACAAAGCTTTCAGAAGGCAACTAGAAGCCCTTACTTCCAAACAGGTATCAGAGTTGGACTGGCGAGAAGAAGTTGTTGTAGACAACGGAGAAGCAAGAGCAGGATAGAGAAAAGGTAGAACCAAGTCCTGGTTAAAGCGGAGTTCCACCCTAAAGTGGAACTTCCGCTGGTTGGATTCCTCCCCCCCTCAGGTGTCACATTTGGCACCTTTCGGGGGGGAGGGGGAAGAGGACACCTGTCTTTAGACAGGTGTCCTTTTCCACACTTCCGGGAGTTCTGGCCGGCGGACGCGGCCGCTGACGTCAGAAGCCGGCTCCCTCCTCCCTGCTCGCTCTGCTACTGGCCGCTTGGCCAGTAGCAGAGCGTGGCAGAGCTCGCGCATGCGCGGTAAGGTGCCCGGCGTGAAGCTGTACTGCTTACACGTCCGGGTTCCCTTACCCGCGATGGAGGCGGCTGCACCCGTCCCCCGATCCGAAGATCGGCGGCGGGTGCCGACATCGCTGGAGTCCAGGACAGGTAAGTGTCCTAATATTAAAAGTCAGCAGCTACTGTATGTGTAGCTGCTGACTTTTAATTTTTTTTTTTAGCCCGGACCTCCGCTTTAAGATAAGGGAAACACCTTAGGAAGTAAAAGATGCCCTGTGCTGGGCGTGTCCAAGATGGCGACCGGACCAGACGCTTAGGCTGAGAGCTCTGCATACCTTCCTGCTATTATCCTGTTTTCTGCGGGGGAAAGAATCCTCAAAGGGTCGGAACTACCTTCTAAAGCTGCCTTGGCTGGATATGCCCAAGAAAAAATACACAGCGCCGCTACATAAGAGCTCTCCAGCGTCCGTCGGCAGCAGGCCCAAAGACACGAGGAAGGGGCCAGTCAGGCGATCCAATATGGCGTCGCAGACAGAGGAGGACACTCCAGTCTCCCTCTCCCAGGCGCAGGACAATTTTAACGCCCTCATGCAAGCGATTACCTCTTGTCAAACTACTCTGACGGGTAAAATAGAGACGGTACAGCTGGAAGTGGGGATTATTAGGAAAGATATGGACAAGTTTCGGGCGCGGATGACGGAGGTGGAGACCCGAGTGGGGGAGGTGGAGGACACGGTACAGGATCACACTGCACGGTTGCACACCCTTACGATGAAGGTGAAATATCTCGAATTCCGTGCCGAAGATTCTGAAAACCGGAACCGGAGGAATAATCTCTGGATCCTCGGCCTACCGGAAGGAGCAGAGGATCCCAACCCTCCGGTCTTCACCGAAGGTCTCCTCCGGCAGCTGCTCCCGCAGGCGGCGTTCTCCCCCTTCTTCGCGGTGGAGCGAGCCCACAGGATGCCTGCAGCTCGTGGCATACCTGGGGCCCCACCACGCACGTTTATCCTGCGGCTCCTTAACTTCAGGGATCGGGACCTTGTATTGCGGGAAAGCAGGAAAGTCGAGGAACTGAGATATGAGGGCGCCCGTCTGATGATCTTCCCAGACTTCTCCGTGGAAACGCAAAAGCAGCGCAAGTCCTTTGATCAAGTCAAGATCAACCTGAGACGAAGAGGCATAAAATATAGTATGCTATTCCCTGCCCGTCTCAGAGTCCAGGATGGCGAGTCTCTTAAGTTTTTCACATCACCAGAGGAAGCCTCTAACTGGTTGGAGTCTCTACCGCATCACCGGGCCTAGAGAAGGCCATCTCCCTTGAAAGAGGTTGTGAGTAATTAGTACTGCATAGCTTGGCTAACCTATACTGTGATTCGTGCCTGGTACCTCATTTTTCCATAGGCTGAACTTACTTGATGATTATAGTCAATCCTTTTGAAACGACATGGCCCTGTGGTCCCAGGTTCGTTGGGGCTGGCGATCCGGACGGAGCTGATTTTGGTACAGGGGCACTATCTGAAATCAGACCACCTGACTGTGAATAGTAACACTACCTCTTAAACCCGCTGTGCCTTAACGACCTGTTCCCCTTTCTTTTTGACCCTTTTGGTGTTTTTTTTTGTATGATGTGTAACACCCTTCTTTTCCCCCCTTTTTACTTTTCTAAGCATAGTACCCCCAGTTTCATCTGGGTGAAAACTCCCCGCAGATACTACATGTCACTGCCTTAGGGCGGCGCTCCAGCTGCGGGCAGGAAGATGGGAGCTTTTGGCTGCTGGGCTGGCGAGAACTGACACTGCATTGCAGACTGAGCCCAGTGGTCGCTAGATCTGGTTCCCTGTTCCCTCAAGACTAATTGTCATGTTTGGTTTGGGGATCCAAACACACCCGAGTTTTAAGGGCTGTGTAGGGTGGGGGGGGGTTTGGGGATATTGGGACTGTTTCTGGTTTTTTGTTTTTTTTAAATGAGGCACTTTTGAAGTATATATTAATATTCTACACAGTAATGACCATACTTACAAGATGTGGAGTTGGAACTCTTGTGGGAGTGCTTGGTGAGGTTCTGTTTGCTGGGATTTGGGGGGTGAGAGGCACAGATCGAGGTGGGGAAATCCTCCGTGATATCTCCCAATTAGAAATATGGCCCCCTTAACGCTGGTCTCCTGGAATGTAAGTGGACTGAACACTAAATTTAAACGCTCCTTGGTGTTCTCCTTCCTCAAGAGGCATCACCCCCATATATGTATTCTGCAGGAAACCCATCTGACTGGTGCCAGGGTGCTGTCTCTTAGGAAACCGTGGGTAGGAGCATACTATCACTCCACGTACTCTACTCACTCGCGGGGGGTCAGTGTTCTTATACACAAATCATTATCCTCCTCTCTCCTCGATCTGTGCCTTGATCCTGAGGGTCAGTACATTATTATCCATGCAATATGTGATGGTATAGATATGGTTTTGGCTGGTATATATCTCCCCCCACCTGCACAAGTAGCCTCCCTCCGTAAGTTACAGACACTTATATCACGGTACCCCACCACTAATATAGTAATTGCTGGGGACTTTAATATGGCGCCAGTCCCTGCGGTAGACAGGCTGCCAGTTGGAAGGGGCTCCAGTTCTGGGCTGTCTCAGTGGGCTGAATTGTTCGGCCTTCAGGATGTGTGGAGGTGGAGACACCCTTATGACAGACAGTACACATGCCACTCGCCAACACATGCTACACTTTCTCGCATTGATCTCATCTATGCGACAAACCCGATCCTACATAAAGTAGAGGGAATCTCTATCCTCTCCCGAGGAGTCTCCGATCATGCTCCGGTTATGCTTTGCCTTGATACGGATAGGGCAGCGGGAGTTGGGGTATGGAGATTATCGGGAATTTGGATAACAGATGAGAAGGTGGAACCCTTAATAAAACCAGAACTGGCTGAATACTGGTCACATAACGAGGGCTCGACATCCCCAGCTATGCTATGGGATGCTTTCAAGGCGTACACTAGGGGCAGATACCAATATAACATTGCCAAAATTAGGAAACAGTCCCGTATCCAATTGGTGGAAGCGGAACGCCAGGCACACAACATTGAGGCCAGATATGCTAGGGCCCCAGACCGGGACACACATGAGAATATGCTCATAGCCTACAGAGACTTAGCCCTTCTTAGGACGGAGAGCACTAGGCGCTTTCTCCTAGCTCAATCTCACCGTATATTTGAGCAGGGGGAAAGACCAGGTCGTCTCCTGGCTTGGCTGACTAGAGAAAGGGCCAGCAATACTAGCATAGCTAATATCAAGACAGCGGAAGGCTCCCTTCTTTCTGACCCACAACAAATCAATGACAGATTTCGTCAATACTATGCCCAATTGTATGACTCTAGGGTCAACTACTCTGACGAGGAATTGTCCTTATATCTGGACCAGTTGAGCTCCCGAGACTGACCAGGACCAACGCACAAAAGCTGGACGATCCCATTACACTTAGGGAAGTTAAACTGGCGATCAAGTCCCTAGGTAAAACACCCGGTCCTGACGGACTTCCCACAGAATTTTATAAGACAAATATTGATTTAGTAGCCCCCTGGTACTTCGAAGTAATGACCAAGGTGCTGACGACTTGCTCTATGCCCCCTTCGATGGCGGAAGCCATTATAGTGGTTATACCCAAGCCCGGCAAGGATCCCGAATTATGCGAATCGTATCGTCCGATTTCTCTTCTTAACGTAGACGCTAAGATACTGACTAAGATCTTGGCGTTACGACTTAATTCAATTATACTGACCTTAATCCACGGGGACCAAACCGGGTTTATGCCGGGTAAGGGGACGGATATCAATCTTAGACGTCTACTTACCCACATAGCTATCTCTGGGGGAGAGGACGCCCGGAAGGTAGTGGCCACTCTAGACGCAGAGAAAGCTTTTGACTCTGTGGAGTGGCCCTACCTCTGGCAAGTGCTAACGCGTTTCGGTTTTGGACCCAAATTCATCTCTTGGATTCAAATGATATACAAAAATCCCACGGCTCAGGTAAGAACGGGAGGTACTATCTCGACCCCATTTCAGCTCCGAAGGGGCACTCGACAAGGTTGCCCTTTATCTCCGGGGTTGTTCGCCCTAGCTATTGAACCCATGGCACAATTACTAAGAGGCTCGGACAAGATCGAGGGCATTAAGGTTGGAGGGTTGGTGGAAAGAGTATCACTCTACGCAGATGACACTCTACTTTATTTAAATGACGCCACTGAATCCCTCGAGGAAGCCCTGAGGATTATCAATACTTTTGGTAATTTTTCGGGGGTTAAAATAAATTGGGGAAAATCTAGCATACTCTCGTTAACGTGTGTCACTCCTCCGCCGGCCTATGGGAGTTCGTTGCAATGGGTAACTCAGATCAAGTATTTAGGCATGACACTGAGACCGGACCTCACCCATTTCTTGGAGAACAACCTGTACCCAGTCCTGGAAGAACTGGTGGAAAAAACTCGACTTTGGCGATCTCTCCCATTGACACCGGTGGGCCGGGTTAATCTTCTGAAGATGACGTTTCTCCCCAAGTTTTTATATATTTTTAGGAACACACCCGTGAATATACCAGCCTCTTTCTTTCGGAAATTAGATAGTGTCATCTCAACCTTTATATGGCGGGGTAAAATACAGAGGATAGCCCAAACTAAACTACAGCTCCCACTCTTGGCCGGAGGACTGGCGTTGCCATCCTTCAAAAAATACTACTGGGCGGCTGTGCTGGTCACGGTCCGCTGGTGGTTTGCCCAAGTGAGATCAAACCCAGCAGTTAACCTGGAAGCGGCTATTGTTGGATCATATGCCACTCTTACGAATGGAATATATAGGGGTGTCTCCCGAGACCTGCAAATGACAGTCCCGATGAAAACCACAATCTCGACATGGGCTCAGGTAACTAAATTAGTTGGAACTACGAATAGTATGTCCCCATATACCCCCCTGTGGGGTAATCCAAAGCTAAAGCACTTTCGGACAATACCAGATCCCGGCCTATGGGCGAGATATGGGATTGAGAAATTGCAACATATCATGCCCAGCGGTACACTGCTCACGTTCCCAATATTAAGGGAGCGATACCAGTTACCCAGCTGGATGATATTTCGGTACCTACAGCTCAAACACGCAGCACAAGCACAATTCTCGGCCCAGATTCAGGTATAACCGAATCCAGTTGAACGGTTTCTAATATCTCGTAATGCAGACAGGATTATGTCATCAATCTATCTACGACTGACCTGCGAGGATACAGACAAAGGCCTGGGTATATACAACGCCTGGGGTAAGGATGTTCCCTCATTGACGGCGGATGAATGGGAAGAGGGATTTCCCAAGTTTATACCGACGGTAATTTCCTCTAGGGACAGATTTGTACAATTGAAATTTATACATAGAGCATACTACACCCCTCAAAGGCTTGCAAGAATCTACCCCTCACACTCTGACTTATGCCCTAAATGTGAGCAGACGATTGGTACATTCTTTCACGTAGTCTGGGAGTGCCCTCATATCCAGCTATTTTGGTCGGATGTGGCGGAGGACATGACGGCGGTAACAGGACTTTCTATACCAGTAGACCCCAAGATACTTCTCTTAGGTATGACAGACTCACTGACGCATTCCACTCACCTGAAGCTATTACTCTTTTTTCTTAGCTTTTATGCCCGCAAAGTTCTGTGGCAAAACTGGAAACTGACTGCCCGCCCAACAGTGACCCAGTGGAGACGTACGGTGGACTCGGTGCTTCCCCTTTATAAGCTCACTTACATGACGCAAATGCCCTAAAAAGTTTACCAAAATCTGGGATTCCTGGATCACAGCGCGGTCCATAGAAATTTAGAAGTTACGGAGCGGGCCGAGCCTACACCCCCCAAACTGCATAATACTACATTCTCTAACATGATATGTAGATCCCACATCTGACCTCTTGCTTGGTTTGCAAAATCTGGCCCTACGGGTCCCCCCTAACAGCTAAAACTTTAGATGGTGTTAAACCCCCCCACGCCCGCACAGCTTCAAACATTCGCTGTCCTTTGTGATATACTGATAAGGATGCTGATGGATCCGGTAGTCCGAATGGAATGTTTGGGAGTATGCTATATCCTTTCTCCTATAGATAGCGGTTTATGTTATCTTAAGCACTTCTGTTGAAGGAGAATGTTCTGTTGCTACTAAGTGTATATAAGCAAGGCTTGTATCTAATGCTGTAAATTGGATGCTAACAACAGTATACTTGTATTAACCTCTGAATTTTATTAGATTGTCATATTTATCCTGTATGCTTCAACTTTTGCCTCAATAAAACTCTTCTGTTAAAAAAAAAAAAAAGATGCCCTGTGCTGAAAACAACTTGGTCCATAAGGAGGAACAAGGAAAAAATTCTTACCTGTAAAAGCTGCCAACTCAGAACTCGCTGCACAGAAGCAAGAACAAGAAGGTAGCAACGAGTGTAAGTACAAAAGAGGGAAATGTCCCTGAGAAAAGTTAATGGGCGGTCCAAAAGGAACAGTCACTGGAGACAGACAGGAAAAGCAATGTGCTGTACAAAGGCTCCCACCAAGTGGAGAGGAAAACAGCCCCCTGAAAAGAATCACTGAGGCTGAGACTAGACCTGAGAATGCTCCAAGACCCATCATAGATCCAGACTACTGTCTGGAGACTGGGGATCCGTGAGGGTCAAGAACTACAAAAGGACTTGAGAATGCACTGAGTCGCCAACATAAATGACCTGCAGGTCCAAAGAATCTGTCCGTAGACCAAACATTCCCTCTTACAAACTCATCTGATGGTACACTTCTGCATAGGCCTCAGAAGAACAGAGGCTGATTAAAGAAACAGAGGAGCAAGATTGGCAGGGACTCACACAAGCTAAGACTAGGTAACATGGAGAGATGTGTGTGTGTGTACACACACACACACACACACACACACACACACACACACACACACACACACACACACCCCCCAAGAGAGTAGGCTCATGACCCAGCTGCGATGGAGGGATTGATTAGAGACCAGAAGACCCGCCGCTCCAGGTGAGTAGAGGGAAGCCTGATGGATGCTGTGGGTGCCCGCCTCCGCATACAATAGATAAGAAGAAATGGCTCCACACCACAAACTGCAATCCAAAATCCTTTATTCCCAAGGTTGCAGGACAACAAAGTGCTGAATGGTAGACATGTTTCACACACTTTACGTGCGCATATTCATTACTATTAGCAATGGAGGGAACAGTGACTGAGTAAAACTGAAACACTGGAGGCCCTTAACAAGGGAGGGACAAAGTCAACTGTGGCCAAGGCACCATAAGCTGTAGTGGAATGGCTGTCCACCAAAGCTGTAGTGGAATGAAGTCACCAAAGGCCAAAAGTACCAACAACTACACATGGGGGTCATGGTCGTGCCTGACAAGGGCACAAATATTTCTGTACTAACTGGTCCCAGAGGGACTGTACCAAAAAAGGATACTCATCTACCCACTGCAGAGTCAATGGTCATGCATACCTAGGCCAGCATGAATTGGTATGTAAGACAGCACCAGCAAGGGTAACCCACTGACTGACCACAGAACAGAAGAGCCCAATGACCATCGCAGGTTCAGAACCACAGGATGATATTCAATAGAGAGCAAATGGGACAACCTTGCAAAGGATACTCACAGACCATCTACATATTAGGAAAATTAGGAAGACATTTGTGACTGTCACCACAGGCCACAAGACAACACTATGTAACCAACCAAACTCAAAAACCGTCAGCAAAACAAAGGTGGGCAGTCCATGCCTAGGATCCCTGACTGCAAAACCACCAGTAAAAGCCACTCACAGACCGACTTTAGAGGTGAAGAGCATAATGGCCCTTCAAGACAAGTCACCACAGGATATTTTACCAGCAGTACACATTGAGACATTATGAACAAAAGTACACACAAACCCACTGCAAGGCAGCAACAGTCAAAGGTTGTGCAAGATGAGGTCACTACAGGCAGCAGTACCAACGGTATGTGGTGAAACCCTACCAGCAAGTGTTCTCATCACATGTCTGCAGAGCAGGAAGGATAATGGCCATGCAAGACTAGGATGCCAAATGCTCTTGTACTAACATTACCTACCGAGATACTGGCAATGGGAATTACTCACCATTGTAGAGTAGTAGGGGGCCATGGCCCATTAAGCACTTCCCGCCCAAGGTACGTCATAGGACGCCATGGACTTTGAGTGGGGATATCTGAACGATGCCTGCAGCTATAGGCATCATGGCAAACGCATACCTAAAGTCATGCCCACATACGTAAACATTGTTCAAACCACACGTAAGGTATTGCCGCGAATGTTCGAGTGTTTAGAGTTACAGAGTAACAGGTAAAAAATTTTAAAGCGTCGTCTATGGAGACTTTTAAGTACCAAAGTTTGGCGCCATTCCACGAGTGTGTGCAATTTTTAAAGCAAGACATGTTGGGTATCTATTTTCTCGGTGTAACATCAGCTTTCACATTATACAAACAAATTGGGCTAACTTTACTGTTTTGTTTTTTTTAATTCATGAAAAATCACTGCGCAAATACAGTGTGACATAAAAAGTTGCAACAACTGTCATTTTATTCCCTAGGGTCTCTGCTAAAAAAAACATATAATGTTTGGGGATTCGGAGTACTTCTCTAGCAAAAAAATGATGATTTTTACATGTAGGAGCGAAGTGCCAGAATTGGCCCGGATGGGAAGTGGTTAAGCTACCACAGGCTGCCGATGGGAAAAACAGAATACAGTGAGGTGTTGCTAATAAAGACTGCTAACAACCCACTGCAGATTAGTGGCAACAATGGCGATGAGGGACTAAGTTATTTGGGTCAATACACAACATAATGTGAAACACTACCAACACAGCAGTTCTGAGCTTGTCCATGTGCCAAGATTAAAGATGGTGCATGCATGCGTGGTAGGCTCAGGAAACGTAGACCTGCACAGTACAATGACAGTCCCTAGTGGGGCCTGGGAGAAATGCAAGCACTTTTCACACAGTGAAAATTATGCCTTAGGTGGTAGGAGCTGGCACTCCTACCTATGGCCATAACACATAGTTTAACCACTTCAGCCTCGGAAGGATTTACCCCCTTCCTGACCAGGCCCTTTTTTGCGATTCGGCACTGCGTCGCTTTAACTGACAATTTTGCGGTCGTGTGACGTTGTACCCAAACAAAATTGACGTCCTTTTTTCCCACAAATAGAGCTTTCTTTTGGTGGTATTTGATCACCTCTGCAGTTTTTATTTTTGTGCTATAAACAAAAAAAGACCGACAATTTTGAAATAAAAAGATTTTTTTTTTTTTTTTTTTTACCTTTTGCTAAACAAAAAAAAAAATAAATACATTTATTCATCAGTTTAGCCCAATATATATTCTTCATATTTTTAGTAAAAAAAAAATAGCAATAGGCTTATATCGATTGGTTTGCGCAAAAGTTATCATGCCTGCAAACTATGGGATATATTTAGGGACCTATATTTTTTTTTATTGTTTTACTGGTGATGGCGGCAATCTGCGATTTTTAGTGGGACTGTGACATTGCGGCGGATAAATCTGACCCCAAAATACACTTTTTGGGGACCGGTGACATTATTACATTGATCAGTGCTATAAAAATGCATCAATGTATCAATACTGACCAATGTATAAATGACACTGGCAGGGAAGGGGTTAATACTAGGGGGCGATCAAGGGGTTAAGTGTGTTCCCTGGGTGTGCTCTGGATGGGCTGCCAGAGACATGACAGAGATTGCTGTTCCCGATCACTGGGAACAGAAGATCTATGCCATGTTATCTGGCAGAACGGGGACCCGCCCCGTTCTGCCTCTGTACACCCTGATCGTGGGTTGCCAGCAGACATCAAGTCCACCGGACGAGCAGGCACGCCCACAATCTCGTGCACGGACTGCCGTACAGCTACAGCGATTCGCGCAGGAGAGCAGACCTGACGCTGTATAATGACATTGGCTGCTCAGCAAGTAGTTAAATTGATGATTATAGATTGTAAGCTCTAACAAGCAGGGTCCTCTGATTCCTTCTGTATTGAATTGTTTTGTAATTGTACTGTCTGCCCTAATGTTGTAAAGAGCTGCGCAAACTGTCGGCGCTATATAAATCCTGTATAATAATAATAATAATGGAAAGGTACACAACACAGGGCCATTAGCTGATACAGCTGCAGATCATCTTCCAGGACCTTAGGGACAAACCCCTTCCTGGCTTAGCCCTCCCTAATGGGCATATAGTATCTTACAAAAGTGAGTACGCCCCTCACATTTTTGTAAATATTTTATTATATCTCTTCATGTAACACTGAAGAAATGACACTTTGCTACAATGTAAAGTAGGGAGTGTACAGCTTGTATAACAGTGTAAATTTGCTGTCCCCTCAAATTAACAACACACAGCCATTAATGTCTGAGCCGCTGGCAACAAAAGTGAGTACACACCCCTAAGTGAAAATGTCCAAATTGGGCCCAATTAGCCATTTCCCTCCCCGGTGTCATGTAACTCGTTAGTGTTACAAGGTCTCAGGTGTGAATGGGGAGCAGGTGTGTTAAATTTGGTGTTATCTCGCTCACTCTTTCATACTGGTCACTGGAAGTTCAACATGGCACCTCATGGCAAAGAACTCTCTGAAGATCTGAAAAAAAGAATTGTTGCTCTATATAAAGATGGCCTAGGCAAGAAGATTGCCAAGACCCTGAAATGGAGATGCAGCACAGTGGCCAAGACCATACACAGTGGTTTAACAGGGCAGGTTCAACTCAGAACAGGCCTCGCCATGGTTGACAGGGTGGGGGTCAGCCTGTCAGTGCTCAGACCATACGCCACACACTGCATCAAACTGGTCTGCATGGCTGTCGTCCCAGAAAGAAGCCTCTTCTAAAAAGATGATGCACCAGAAAGCCCGCAGTTTGCTGAAGACAAGCAGACTAAGGACATGGATTACTGGAACCATGTCCTGTGGTTTGATGAGACTGAGATAAACTTATTTGGTTCAGATGGTGTCAAGCGTGTGTGGCGACAACCAGGTGAGGAGTACAAAGACAAATGTGTTTTGCCTACAGTCAAGCATGGTGGTGGGAGTGTCATGGTCTGGGGCTGCATGAGTGCTGCCGACACTGAGGAGCTACAGTTCATTGAGGAAACCCTGAATGCCAACATGTACTGTGACATACTAAAGCAGAGCATGATTCCCTCCCTTTGGAGACTGGGCCGCAGGGCAGTATTCCAACATAACAACCCCAAACACACCCCCAAGATGACCACTGCTTTGCTTAGGAAGCCGAGGGTAAAGGTGATGGACTGGTCAAGCATGTCTCCAGGCCTAAACCCTATTGTGCATCTGTGGGGCATCAAACGGAAGGCGGAGGAGCGCAAGGTCTCTAACATCCACCAGCTCTGTGATGTCATCATGGAGGAGTGGAAGAGGACTCCAGTGGCAACATGTGAAGCTCTGGTGACCTCCACGCCCAAAAGGGTTAAGGCAGTGCTGGAAAATAATGGTGGCCACACAAAATATTGACAATTTGTGCCCAATTTGGACATTTTCACTTAGGGGTGTACTCACTTTTGTTGCCAGCGGTTTAGACATTAATGGCTGTGTGTTGAGTTATTTTGAGGGGACAGCAAATTTACACTGTTATACAAGCTGTACACTCACCACTTTACATTGTAGCGAAGCGTAATTTCCTCAGTGTTGTCACATGAAAAGTTGTAATAAAATATTTAAAATGTGAGGGGCGTACTCACTTTTGTGAGATACTGTATGCGCCCTGCAGCTCATTCTACATGCTGCACTGCTTGCCAACGCAATCACATACAATGCAGGACCAACAATTCTGCATGGTATGAAGGATGTGGCGGGCTGGCCCACATTCAGGGGTTTGAGCAAAACTGGAAGAATTTATATATATATATTTTTCACAGCACTGAAAAAATACTAACAATGGTTGTAAATTAAGAAGGCCACATTTGATATTTACTCAAAGTTCTACATTAAAGAGTTAATATATATATATTGACCAAATTTTAGTAATGATCTCTGTATCTACAACACTGCCAAATAAAATCGCCTAGGTTTAGCATAGTATAACAAGATAAAGTACGGACAGAGCATGCAGAAGGACAAACAAGGTGGAACGAATCCCATAAATGTAATATATGGCTGACCTGATGCTCAGACTGATCCAGCTTCTCTAGGAGTTCTTTGTTCGAGGTCTCTTTCTCTTGCAAAGCCTTTTTCATTGCTCCTAGCTGATCCAGCCGTGATGTTGCTTCCAGGATAGTTTGCTCTTTTTCCACAACAGCATTCTCAAGAAACGCATTCCTATTGGTCAAACTAAGAAATATTCCAAATTCAAGTTTTTGTGTAATGGTACAGAGGTTACTTACAACAACTTAAAGCGGAACTATATTCACCCAGCGCTGCCGTGTCCCAGAGCTACCCGGTTGGCTTCCCCCCACATTAAAAATACAGTGTGCCAAATGTTTTTTTTTTCCCCCTAAAGTTTCACATTAGGAAATCTGTCCTGAGGAAGTAAGGAGGCTGACATTTTAGACCAGGGTTTCTCAACCAGGGTTCCGTGGAACCCTAGGGTTCCTCCAGAGGTCGCTAGGGGTTCCTTGAACAATGGTCAATTTCTAACTCTCAGATAAATTCCCAATGACATCATTGATCTTTTTAGCTATCTGTAAGGGGTAATTCTTCCCAATGACCACAAAAGTAAGGAGCATTCTTCCCATTGACCATCACACTAATGTATCATGAGTTGTAGATTTTTCATTTTTAGCAGGGGTTCCTCGAGACCGGAGAATTATTTCAAGGGTTCCTTAGTGTTGAAAAGGTTGAGAAAGACTGTTTTAGACCGCTTTCTGAAAAACAGAATTTTTGTACTCACTATAAAATCTTTTCCTGAAGCCCATTGAAGGACACAGAAAACCTTTAAGCCTAGTACGCACAAGCCGAATATCGGCCAGTTCAACAGAAACATGCCAATATTCGACCCGTGTGTACAGCAGCCAGGCCGAATTCTGTTGAAAGCTCACGACCAAAAAGGTCTGCCGACCGACTCCCGATCAGCCGCCCCCCTGTTGGAACAGAACAGCTCAGCAGGGGAGATTGCTACACCAACATTGGATTGTTAGTACAGTGGCTCCGACCTGAGCTGTCAGGTTTTTTTTTCTGTTTAACCTGCTGGGTTGAACAAAAAAATAAAAACTAGTAATGTGTACGAGGCTTTAGGCTAGACATCTACATGAGGATTTTAACTGGCAGTTTAAAAAAAAAAAGCAAAAAACTGTAGGCTAGCCCAAGATGACCCCTCCAACTGCCAGCATGCCTTAGTTTTGTAGAAAACAATAATGAGTGTATTAATTATAAACAGAGAAGGGTGGAGCCTGTGTGCCTCAATAGATTTAGTGAGTACAAAAAAATTAAATTTTCTCTCTCATCCACTGAGGGGAACAGAAAGACTGTCAGGACGTCCAAAGCAGTGGCGGGTAACTCAGCAAACAATCACTAACAGGACCAAACAAAAACTGGCGACTGCCAGCAGCTTCTGAAGGACCTCAAAGCTGGTATCAGATAAGGCAGAAAAACCCACCTGGTAGAACTTACAGAACGTGTGAACAGCACTAGCGGGTAGCATTGCAAATCTCAAAAACAATTTTGTGATGCTAGAAAGCTCAAAGGGGCTCATGGATTCGGTACAGTAAGCCTAACAGGAAAAGACAGAACCCAATCCTTGAGACCATAAGCCTGAAAGATCATCCACTTAAAGGCACATGAAAGTTTAAACCAAAAGCAGTCCAACAGGAGGGGTGGGCAACACAGCAAATACTAACAGATCCAAGAAAAATCAACAGAACTAGGAACGGACTGCAACTTGAATAGCTCATGCCCTCAAAAAAAAAAAAAAAAAAAAAAAAAAAAAAAAAAAAAAAAAAAAAAAAAAAAAAAAAAGACGATAAAAAATACTGATTTCTTTGTTGCCATACTGATCCATTAGTTTTAGTTACATTTAGATCAATAAAAAGAAGCAAGTTTGCAGGGTCAGTAATTTGGACTTCACTCTGACTTTTATGATGTGTATACTTTTTACAACTCAGCGTCTCAAAGACTTAGACCCCTTTCACACCAAGGCGTTTTTCAGGCGCTTTTGTTGAAAAAAAATAGCGCCTAAAAAGCGCTTGAAAAACGCCCCCAATATACCCCAGTGTGAAAGCCAGAGTGCTTTCACACTGGGGCGGTGCGCTTGTGGGACTGAAAAATAAAGTCCTGCAATCAGCATCTTTACAGTGGTGTGGGAGCAGTGTATTCACCGCTCCTATACTGCCCCTGCCCATTGAAAACAATGGGGCAGCGCTCCAGAAGCGCCTGAACACTGCTTTGGGAGCGCTGCAAACCAGCACGTTTAACCCCTGTTTAACCCATTGTGGGGGGTTAAAAACGCACTGCCGCCTAATTAGCAGCGTTTTACCGCTAACGCTTGGGTGGCTCTGGTATGAAAGAAGCCTAAAGGTAAATCTAATTGAAAGATACGAAATGCGCTGAATTGGGTTACAAGCTAGATGGATACGTATATAATGTATTTAGCTGCTTGCCCAGAGTTCCTTTTTTAAAATGCATGTTTGTGGAACATATGTAAAGTAGACACAAGTAAGCGTATAATAGAAACATAGGAGCTATCCCTGATATATTACGGATTCCTATGTTTATCCTATGGCTTCATTATTTAGTCTCTCGTCCAGAACAAGCTTGGGTGGTTGAGCCTACTTACTTCACTGGTTGTATGCCTATTCCAGGTCAATCAATTTTTAAGTTGTAAAGCCATAAGATGAGGATAAAATAGCAACTTGGGTCAGCAATGACAATACCCTTATTTCTATAAAGACAGATCATCTTTAGAGGATGTCTTTTAAATGTATTGTAGTTTGGCTTGGAATGGCTAGAAGAAAGGTCCTAACCCTTTGGCAGCTGTTTCCTTGTTCTTTATCATTGAAGCAAAGTCCCTCTCCCAACCCCAAGTCTTACTGCAATAGCGAGATCTCTGTTGCGAGTTAAACTTCACATCTTCCCCTCTCTCAAATCTTAAAAAACATTTTTGGCAGGTTGCTTGAAAGTAACCTGTAATCCATTTTGTATCGGCATGTCCCAACGCCATCTACTGACCAGGACTAGCTATAAGCTTTCGCTACAGAAATTATGTTTTCAGTCTTATAATCTGTGAATTTGCAAAAAACTAATCATACAATCACTTGAAGACCAGTAGTGGAACATCAGCAATCAACACTCATGACTAAAGCCCAAGAGACACAAATAAAGGCAGCACATTTGCTCAACTAGGTATTGGCCTTTCATCATTCCAATACTTTCAAAATGTAAATCTTCTATTTCTGTAACTTCTCTATTACCCAAAGTGATAACACTTAAGGAGACATACCCTTTAAGTTGGTCATTCAAGGTGGATATGAGATCATGGTGTTTTTCAGACTCTTGGGTCTGCTGATGTCGCATCTGGGAGACTTGAGACTGCAGTCGTTCATTTTCACCCTGAAACAAAGGAATTCAAAGGTTCTTTAAGCCCGACAACAAAACAGTTCACAAGTCAAACATTTATCACCCGTGTTGCTGAAAAATGGGAAGTCCAAGAAACTGAGAAAGAGGTAACGTCCTGAGTGTAAACCCCTCACCAGACTACAGAACAAACAGGAGTACTCTTCACATTACTCAGAGGTTTAGAAAAGAAAAGTAATATGGCTTCCTCATCCTTCACTGGGAAAATGGATGTAATCATAACTGTTTGCTGTTCATACAGCACACTTTTAAAAAGTATAAACTGGGCAAACACAACAAATTTAACGAAAATTGTAAAATCACAAATGATTAAAATTGTTCCATATTCAAAGTTGTTATAAAATCAAATGAAAACCACAAACTGCTGTCTAGTCCCGAAAGACCATTCTTTGATCAAATATGCCATCCACATAGAGAAAAAAAAAAAGCCTTTAAAAAAGACGCTGTCGCTATTTTTTCTACTAAGCTTCACTAAATTGCTTATATTGGAAAAACTAAAGTGCATCTCCATCAAGATTTTGGATAGGGGTAGGAAATGGCTGGCATCATATTAGGTTTTCTAGTCTTTTTTTTTTTTTTTTTCTATGTCCCAATGGAGATATTTCCCTTCAATTTCAACGCTGATGACAAGACAAAATCTTTCCAAAGTAAGGGAAAAATCCACTCTTTTAGGCGGCTGTCTCCAGCAGGTGATTTCCCCTCCACTTCTGTTCAGGTGACATCCTTATTATTGCAGACTTCCACTATTTTCTATTCTATACTTTTATTTTCTATTCTATTGTATTCTATAAAGCAGACTAAAAGTAGGAATCAACATCTTATTTCACTTTTATACCCATTTCTTGCAATATGCTTCCATTTTCAAATTCATTTAGAATCAATTTGAAAATAACGAACATATGAAACAAATTTGAATATCCGAAAAGGAATTATTCTAACAACATGATTAACTTAATGAACGAACCCGAAATGAAACATTTTTTTCATCATGCACATCTCTAATTAGATGCAGTCACTGTCTGGCCAATCATTTTACACCTGGCTGTCAATTTTTAAATCGACTTTTGTCAAGGCAGGCTGAATTTCGAGCCATGTATATGTTATCCACCTCCTTTCTTTTATTAAAATGGACAAGAAGGGCAATGCAAACTGTTAATTTTTTTTTTCCCATTACGTTGATAATATTTTAACGCTAATTTAAGCAAAGCATGAACTGCCAGTTCAAAGCTGTGTTAGAAGATTCTATCAATGTATACCCTTTGCTGTTATAAATGGCCCACACTGTGCATTTTGGCCTTGTATTCATGTCTTCTGTTTGACATTTGTTAAAAGCCTGCTGAAGACTGATAAAAGATTGTTTAGGGCTATAGCCAGCACTCTCAAACTGGACATTAAATTACTTTATTGGCCCCATGAAAGCTGCTTAAAGCCTGTTAAATGTTTTGCAAACAGCTGCTTGATCCTACAAGCCAAGGTTAAATAACTGTGCATATGAGGCATTATCAGCCTGGGTGTCCTTAAAGCCTAACTCAAGCAAATCTGAAAATTCCACCTTGCAAAGGGGCTCAACCATGCTGCAACGTTTAAAGGAGAAGTTCACCTTTTAAAGAAAAAAAAAAATGTATAAATGTACATATTTTTTTTTTGCAGGTAAAAAAAAAATGTGCATTTATTTATTTATTTTTAGTGGGAGCCTGGATACAGATCTTGGGTGCAATGCAGGGCTCTTGCAGGCTCTGTGTGTAAGCTGTTTGGCCGTACATTGTACCGGGGGGCAGGTACACACTAACAGGAAGCATGAGTGAACTATAACAGTGCTCACAGCGCTGTGGTAATTCATTGAGAACTACAAGTCAACAGCCTCAAAGGCTGCTGGACCTTGTAGTTTTCAGGTCTCAGATCTTCAGGAGAAGTGGATAAGAAAGTCATCTTCTCAATGAACCCAAGACCTAAACGAGCATTTAACCCTTGCAGTGCAGGTGCAAGTAACCCATGTTGGGCTTTAAACATTCCTCCTGCTATGTGTCTTTATGTGATTTTTTGATGCACGGTCCAGCTGACAGAAGTATAAGAGAAAACAATACAGTGCCTCTACAAGTACATAAAGACCAGGAAGGGGCGCAACTAAACTGCCCATCTCTCCTCTGCCCCCTTCCACGAAAATAATTCTGTTTGTTTGAAGTCTTGCTTTAAAAGATTTGTATTACTGCAGGTGCTCACATGCTTCTTGCACATACAAAGTGCTTATCACTTCAATAATATCAGTTTACGGGCACAATCTTCTTTCATGGTAGCATGTTTGATTAAAGAGGGGTTGTCCAATCTAAGACGCTTATCACAAATAAACTCTGCTTTGACAGACAGCATCAAACGTGTTAGAAGCAAAGTACAGCTACACTCTATAGCCAAGTTTGTGGGGACCTCATCATCACATCTATATAAGCTTGTTGGACATTCTATTTTGAAACCATGGACATTAAAGAGAAACTTCACTCTCTCAATCAACATTGACTATTATTAATCCGTATGCTGCTAGCATTAGTAAATAGATAGGAAGGTACATCATATTTGCTTGTTTTAAACTATTTTTTTTTTACTTTTCTTCAGTTACTTCCTGGTTTCTTGACTAAGCAAATGTCACACATCCCAGGAGTCTTATTGAGGGGCGAAGGGGTTTTCTCAGCTAGCATGCCAGAATTAAGGACAGGTGGATTCCAGAAAGTCAATGCTACATGAATCATCTGCCCTTACTCAAGATGGCCATGGCCAGCAATACTAAGTGGTGTTTTTCAAAGTGATTTCTTGTCAAAATAAAACATGGAGACATGTTTTTTTTTTT
>BLSH010073795.1:1276623-1293133 GCA_018402905.1 Glandirana rugosa | reverse complement strand
ATGTGGCAGGAAGTGTATGCTGACGTAGGGTTCGATTTGGCTTGGATTTGGAAGCTGCTGTGTCCAAAAATTATGCAGTTATTAGATGGTATTTTCTTTCCCTGATGAAGATATGTTACCTTATATATTCGAAACGCATTGGAAGCATACCATTTCATGAATACAAACCATCTCTCAGAACTGTATTCTTTTGTTATATGTTTTTACTGTAAAAAATTGTTGAAAGATTTTTAATAGAATTATTAAAAGGAATTTTATATTATCAATTTATGTCTAATTATCCTAATTGCCTTAAAATCCCAATCTATGAGGTTTTCTACAATTTATTTAAACAGATATTGAGGTGCTCATTGGATTACTAAAAAAAAAAACAAAAAACGTATTTTCTGTACCCGCAGCATATTTTAAAGGATAAAACATGCAGACATGTGCATGTATTCTGGAGATGTACTGCCTATATATTTTTTTTTCTTTCAGACATACACTTCTAGCACATGTAGCAAATGTTTAAGTAGTATTATAATATATTACACTGCACTTTGTGTTAAAGTGGTTCTAAAGGTTTACATTAAAAAAAAACAAAAACAAACATGTTATACTTCCCTGCACTAAGCAATGGTTTTGCACATAGCAGCCCCGATTCTCTTATTTTTGGGTCCTGGCTCCTCCCCCCTGCCGAGTGCCCCCAATAACAAGCAGCTTGCCATGGGGCATTTGAGCAGGCTCACTCCCGAGCCATGCTCCTGTGAATGGACATTGGCCCCACCTCCGCTCTCTCCTCACTGGCTCACTGGCTGTGGTTGACAGAAATATATGCTCTTCAGCATAGAGGACAAAGCAAAAAAGTAGTTACTTTGGGGTGACAAATGTGGCTTAATAGACCTTAATAGTCTGCATTAGTAAAAAGTCTCATTTTTATTACAAAAAAAGTCTAAAAAGAGAAAATGTAAGTAAACACACAACATTTTATGCATACTTCATTAAAAAACGCAAAATGGTGTCGGCCACGATAGTGATGTCCATGTAGAGACCACAGGATTGCTATATCATCGCCAATCTATATCCCAAATAAAGCAAAGTGTAAGCTGCTCTAAATGGTCTAACAAAGTCATCCCAGGCAAACTGCCAGGATGTATATCATGATTGTGCAGGTCCAGTTAGCATTTGGTTTGGTAGCATCTCTGGTAGGGCCAGTAAAGAACAAAAGCACCTCGTAAAAAAAAAACAACCTTATGGCCTGGTTAACCATTTAGGTGCTCCTTTGCCATGTCCCCTTGACTAAAGGCCATTATAAAGAGACTTTGGCATTCTAGGGCTACTCACATGGGAAAGAGTAACACTTACCAAAAAGGTAAGTAATAACCTAAGGTGCACAACAGGGATTACTAATGTTCCACACATTTCACTCTTTAATGTTGCCCACCTACCCACTTAGTGGTGTTTTGTGGGTGTTCCCGGCCAATATGAAGGGGATTATTCAATGAGTAGTTTGTAGATACCCTCTGGACTAGCAGGGTGTTTTTGCCAAATGGAATATAACATACAAGTAAATCTGATGTAATATATAACCCTGCATTACAATGTGTCATGGATAACGTTACCACAAGAGCTTTGCAGCTACTACTGCTGTGTGAGCCAATGAGGAGACAGAGACCCAGTAGAACACAGCTCTCATGCACATCGATGTATCGAGATGGTGCTCAGGTAAGTATAAGGGGGGCTGGGGGAGGAGCTGCACCCAGGTTTTTCTTACCTTAATGCATAGAATGCATTAAGGTAAAAAACCTTCTGCCTTTAGAAACACTTTAAGGCATCCACTTCAGCTCACAGATGTATTATCTTAATCTGATGAAATTGTCCCTGCTGAACTGGCTGAATATGATCAGTGTATGGCCAGCTTTAGTCCACCTAAAGCAATTATTTGACCTTGGAGAGTTGCTGGATGGATTGATCCACCTTGGCGTATCTATCTCTCAAGGACTCCGAATGGAAGAATCCTTACTAATTTAAACACTACACATCTGAAAGCATGTTTTTGTTTTATTGAAGTAAGACGTCACTGGAAGAATTACTACAAGCAGAAATGCACGGAGGGCCTAGTCACTAAACCTAGCTTTCATATGTAAACATCTATGTTATTAACTTAACCCTAAAACATTTGATTTTTTATCAAATCTGATCTGCACTTAAGAATAATATACTGCCAACTAAATATGTATTTTTGTATGTATAGTACTGCCAAATGTTTCCTTATTCTAGTGATAGTGTCCCTTTAACTTGTTAGGAACCAATACTCAACGAGTTAGTTTACAAAAAAAAAAAAAAGACCCAAACCAAAGGAGTGGACAAAAAAAAAGGCACGAGGTGACGCAGTGCATGCTCCGGCCCTTGTCTGCAGGGTGCGTACAGACAAGAGGGCAATAAACTGTCTAGTGGGGTCACACCTGAGTTAGGAGAACCGAATTCAGGCCACCAACCTCCCATGTTCTCGCCCTCTATGGTATCGCTGCTCTCCATGGTAAGGCTCTGCTCTTCAAAACTCTTGCTGTTATAATCATATTCATCCTAGATTAAGCAGAAAATAGTTAGATTGCTGACATAGTAGACTACTTGCCAGAAGAAAAAAAAAAAAGTAGGATTTGTTAAAATTATTGCAATTATTTTCCTCCCTATATTTATTGGTCATCCTCTTTAAAGTCCACTTATAGTTTTTTTTTTGTTTTTTTTAGGTGAAAACAGGGTGGGTTCAAAATAGAATGTTATTGCACAAAAAAAGTCACTCTTTTCCCTTAAAAACTTTTATATTAGGATTTATATTGTGCCAACTGTTTGTGCAGCGTTTTACAACATGATATTCTTACTATGCGTGAGCTTTAGCTTTCAAAGATGAAGAATTACAAGGGAAGAAAGGATCCTTTAGGGCGCTTCCATGCAGGTGTTATGGTTGTTTTAAAAGGTTGATCACCACACTGAGGGTTGTGGGTCATTACCCAAGGGGTTAACCTGGTGATGAAACAATTCAATTTGTTTCATCACCAGGTTAACCCCTTGGGTAATGAATTTTTACAACGAACTTGGATTGTCCCAGAATCCATTTGTTTCATCACCAGGTTAACCCCTTGGGTAATGACCCACAACCCTCAGTGTGGTGATCAACCTTTTAAAACAACTATAACACCTGCATGGAAGCGCCCTAAAGGATCCCTTTTTCCCTTGCAAACGTTTATGCTCCATCCCCAGAGCCCATCCAGGCAGCATACCTAGCAGGTTATTGAATTTCCCCCTCCGCTCTTAACAAATAATCTCTGTGATCAGCGCCTATCCTGCCATTCTTTTTTAACCACTTCCCGACCAGCGCCATAAATAAGCGGTGGCTGGTTTTGAGTGGCTGTACCGGGACATAGCCTACAGCTGCAGGCTATATCCCGGTATCGTTTTTTAGAGTGGACGGTCGGCTATCCGGGGATGATGGGCGATACGGCTCGGGAGCCGCTCGGCCGTTATCCCAGGGGGCGGGAGGGGACATCCCCCCTCCCGCCACCTTCCGCCACTCTTCTCTGGCCTCCCGTCCCACCGGGAGACTGGAGCGACGATCCGGCGCCTCCGCCGGCTAGAAGGAGACCTGACAAAAGCCGGAATCAGCTCTGATCGGGTCTCCTTTGGCAAATTCCGGAAGTGACGTCCTAACGTCACTCCAGGTTTACTCGGCGGCTAACGGCGCCAATTTTAAAAAAATGACAGTATTCAGAATCGCCGTTTTTGGCGATCTGAATACTGTGAAGTGCAAAGGAGGGATGGGGGGTCTTTTAGTTTGGTGTGTATTGCTAGAGAGTTTTTTTTTTCTTGGGAGGGTGCATGTGATCAGCACAGGTCCTATCAGCACCGTCCAGACAGAGGGTCAGGGGTTTTGAAGCCTCATAGGACAACCAGGGAAGAATGAAAACTCATCCTACAAGCTTTAACCAGTGCTCTACAGAACACTGATAGAAGTCACAAAACTGCTATATACTGCTGATAAGAAAAGGTATTTAGCAGTTTATATTTACTAAAATAATTGCATTTCCATGTTCTGTGTACTGTGGGAGACCAGATATAGTGAATGCAGGGTCCTGGGTTTAGTAACACTTTAAGCATGTTCCAACTTTTTAAGCAAGACAGAATGCAAAAACTGACCTGCAGTTTGGTGGCTCCTCTGCTTCCTTTCCTCCGTGATGGTCTCATTTTCCCCGCTGCGCTCAGCTCCTCCTCCAGTTCCACCTGCCCTGAGTCCATGGCTGGATCGGAGCAGCCAGGAAAGAACCAGTCATCC
Source organism: Glandirana rugosa (assembly GCA_018402905.1). Taxonomy (NCBI): domain Eukaryota; kingdom Metazoa; phylum Chordata; class Amphibia; order Anura; family Ranidae; genus Glandirana; species Glandirana rugosa. The sequence continues at coordinate 1,288,824 of BLSH010073795.1, read as the reverse complement.
TCAATCAGTTTTGTGCCACAGGAAAAGCAGTATTTTTTTTTTTTTAACATCAAAGCTCAAACAACCCATACTACCAACCCCAGCACATTCATCTTGTGAGTTCCCCCTAGCCACACAGCACACTACACAAGTCACCAAAGAGCTCTTTGACAAAACCGTGCCACATTTTGCCAAACAGCAACCTGGACTTGCCTTGCAAAACGGTTACCACGTGCACGTTAGATAATCCAGTCAATTAGAGGGAAGTACACAGGATCAGATCAATACAGATGATTACTCAGCATCGTATGCACATAAAAAATAAATCTCATTTTTAGTGCAGCAAACAATGTCTGTTAATTCAGAGGAAGTCACATGACTGGGATACAAGGCGTCAAACAATGTAATTACTCGATAACAATTTGATTAATTTGTGACGGAAATAACTATAGATCATTTTAAAGTCACACATTAGCAGTAAAAAGTGAATTTTGTTGGAGAAAATTCTACAATGGTAGAAAGTACATTCCCATCTGTTTTGTGATCTGACAAAATGTTAATCTTGTGAGTAATATTCATCATGCAAAGCTCGGGGGAAACAAGTTACTGAAACAGAAGCGAGATGTGTTTTGCTTAGTTCAAGCACCATTAGAGCAAAATCTATCTACGGTAAATCTATTTTACTTGCAAATAACCCCCCTCCTCCCCAATCATATTACTATTGTGAAGCAGAAACTTGTCCTTTTTCCCAATTATTTAACAAACAAAGTAAGGGAGGGTCCGTTTTTAGTCTGCCATCTGTGTCCTATTGGGGAGATTTTCCTTCATTTCCCGTCCCATAGCCAAAACAGAACTCTCAGCACTGGACAAAATGTGCAGTTTATCATTTAACCGCTGTATACAGATCAGCCAAAAAGGTATATAATGCTAGTATTTTAATGTAATAAGAAGATTTATACGCTGTGGGCACTGTGGGGGGGGGGCAGAGGAACTATTTTCATATTACTGGGTTTAGTAACACTTTAATGATTGATAAAAATACAAGGCTTGATATGAATGGCTCAGAGGTGCTCAACCCAACTTGATTTTGTCCTGGCGACAGGCAGGAAGTCCCCCACAATGCTGCTGGAACACAGCGCAGTATACTGTATGTCGCTTAAGCTATATTTACAGTTTATAGCGCATTGACAGCAGGTGCATCACCTAGGAAAGGAAATGGTTCATTTGGGCCAGCTTGATACAAACAAATAATTTAAAGTGGCAGTAGACATGGAGTTAAAGGCCAAGTTCAACTTTGGAATATGTTACATGTTCAACCCATATTTAGGGTGGAACATGTAACATATTCCAGCTCCTGCCTCCTCTCCCCCCTATGCCCCCTCCATGTGACAGCGGGCAGGAGATCTTCTCCTTGCACCTGCTGTCACAACTTACAAACAGTGCAGCTGTGCGGGGCTCTGTTCACATGAGTTATGTGAATAAATGAACTACAAGTACCATCGGCCACCAAGGCTGACGGCTTGTAGTTCTCAATACACTGCGAAGACACTGGAGAGCATCCTTGTAGTTAGTTGATTCTTCCCGCAATTCGGTAACTACCCGCCTGTATTGGAGATACAGGATTGTACTGAGAATCTGAAGGATCCTGGAATTGCACCCGCAATCTGCTTATTGCAAGTGCTATGCTTTACAGGCTCAAGTGTAAAAAAAGTAATGAAATACACATTGGCACCAGGTTACCCCCTGGTTACCTAGCTGTCCAGTAGGCTTAAAGAGGAAGTAAACTCATCAGGGTTTTTCTTCCTTTCCCCTTCCCTGAAAAGTAAAGGCACAATGTACTAGTATGTATCGCATACTAGCACATTATGTGACATTAACCTGCAAACTAAGCCAACGGCGTCCCCACTGGAGGCCGCATCTATCTTTGTTAGTCTTCCTTCTGGGGCCACGGACTCTGGCTGTGAGACTGGCTGGAGCCGCATGATGTCATGCATGGGAGCCGCCGGCTACGGCACGGAGTTCGGAAGGAACAGCACCCGTACCCGTTCCTTCACAGCGCATGCGCCGATGACATCATTGGCGCAGTATACAGTAAATATCTCCTAAACAGTGCACGTTTAGGAGATATTTACCTACAGGTAAGCCTTATTCTAGGCTTACCTATAGGTACAAATGTTAGATGGAGGTTTACAACCTCTTTAAGCCTGGTGCACATTATTTGTTTTTTCAGTTTAACCCGGCAGGTTGAGCAAAAAAAAAAAAAGTCAGCTCCGGTCGGAGCCAGTGCACCAACGATCCGACGTTAATACAGCGATCTCCCCTGCTAAGCTTTTGGACATGGAGACGGCCCCTCCGCCAGAACACTCCGATCAGCGCTCTCAGCCATTTAATACAGCGTTCTCCCTTGCTAAGCTTTTGGACATGGGGACAGCCGTTGGCTGAGAGCGCTGATCGGGAGCCGGCCGGCTGTTGGTTCTCCAGCATGCACATCAGACAGATGCCAGGCCAAACGGATCGGCTGACATACATGCGGGCTGAATATCGGCCGTTTTTTATTAAACCGGCTGATGTCTGTCGGCATTTGGCCCCTGCATATGGGGCTTTAGGTGAGACATATATAACTGTACTGATACAATATGCTGAACATCAAATTTTTCGGGGATCAGCAGAATAATTGTATTAATACTAAACAAAGCTGCCGCCACATGTACCTGCAGACAGCTGGTCCTGAGATGAATCAATAATGTCTTCCTTTAACTTATAGCTGAACTGAGCTGCTGTACAAATCTCGCTTCTGCTTTTAAAAATGGATGCAGACTTAAAAGTGGTTCTCCAACAGAATTGTTGTGCATGGCCTCCTTAGTTTTACAAGTGCCGGATCCGATGCCACAAATTATAAAATGAGTTAAACATCAAGGTTTCAGGGCAATACACCATATTCAAATTTCATTAACAGACTCTTTTGTTAGAGAATCACACTGCATGGATTTATACTCCCCAGCAAGCACAATCAATTCATACCAAGCAGACAAGACAGGGATGAGTTGGAAAAACTAGAAGTTAGACAAAATCATAAACCGAGGACAAAGAACTGGTTAGGAGGTTAAACAGAAAGGTAAAAAAAAAGGCAGACTTGTGTGTTGTGGCCAGCTCTGCACTGCTGGCTGTTTCCCACCCCAGATAACGCTCTAGGGGGAACGCATCAGCAGTACAGCGCCAGCCAGCATGATGAGAAGGAACCTGCATGCACAAAACTGATGGGAAACTATGTTCTCGGTGGCTGACCAAATCACAGTGTGGGGTAGAAGGATGGAGTGGAGCAATGCTGAGCGTTTGGCTCATTTAATGGTGAAGCAAAAAAAAAAAGAAAATAAATTGGAGTCATGCTTGGTTCGAACAGCTATACCAACAAGACCTATATATTAGTTATTGATATACTAATGTGGATTCTAGTGTGATAAAAAGGTGGAATTCTCGAGAGATAACCTGTCCATTTTAAAATATCATACTCATCAATGTGATACAAATTTCTAAATTTTAAGCCTCTTTCCATAGAAAGCTGTCCTGCCTTTCGGCTATGGATTTTTATCTACAGTACCAATCATAGGACATGCATTGTACGAGCCACTGCAAAACAACGATCTTCCTACTAAATTCCCTCAATCCACCTGAGAAAGCCATCTTCTAAAACACTAAAAGGTATGTCTAAAGCCAACATTTCTATTTTCATTTTTTAATGGAGTAAAGAATAGCAGATTTAAAGGACACAAGTGAATGTGGCTCTGTAATCATTAATAAACCATTATACAGGATGTATAGCTGGGCTGGAATGCAAGGAAGAAGCAGCACAAAGAGCCAATTAGGGAATGTGCTCACAAGCAGGATGGGGAGAACCGTGTGCTAGAGGGACAAGTGCATAACTGTGCTGCTTCTCCTTTTACTGTCCAGTCCCAAGCTGGGGGTGGTTCCATGACAACATGGAATCAGAGGGGCCAGGTTGAATGTTGTTGGTTATCTGACGGAGGACATCCAGTGGCAGAAAAAATACCACAGGATCAAAGGTGAACATTACAGCCAAAGTTGATTAAGGGGCAGACTCAGTCTTTTTCTGCCTTCACTTTTCTATGTTTCTATGTTCTAGGTCATTTGATTTTATTTTTTTAAGGGCTGTTTGTTTTTATCCTGTTATTTTTGGTTTGAATTCTGCTTTAAAACCCCGGTCAATTTATTTTTTTTTGTGTCCTATTGTAGCCACAGCCCCATACACAACAAACTATGATGCACATTTTCTTCTGCTTTCAAATCATTGACTTCAGGGACAACATGTTTACTTGCTGCCTATTATTTCCCACTGAATTTCAGATGCCATTGTAATTGGTGTTATTCACTCAACCTGCCAGTGGTCATAACGTTAAAGTTGAGTGGTGTAAATCTCTGGGTAATGAATGACAACCACTTGCTGGTAGTCATATCACGGGAGATTTTTAGAGGCTTAATCAAGCTACTAAAATCACTAGGCTGATGGAGTGAGCTACACAAATAGAGTGATGGCTGTGAGCTACACAAATAGCATGCAGTAGCAACCTGTATTGATCAATGACACATAATTGATTTCCCCCCATTCCTGTATGACATTAGTTAGCTTAGCCCCGAGCTATATAGCTGTGGCCAAAAGTTTTGAGAATGACACAAATATTAATTTTCACAAAGTTCGCTTCAGTTTTTATGATGGCAATTTGTATATACTCCAGAATGTTATGAAGAGTGATCAGATGAATTGCAATTAATTGCAAAGTCTCTCTTCGTCATGAATATGAACTTAATCCCATAGAAAACATTTCCACTGCATTTGTGAAGAAGGCTTCAGGGCGAGCAAGAAAGTCCAGCAAGTGCCAGGACCACCTCCTACAGTTGATTCAGCTGCGGGATCAGGGCACCACCAGTGCAGAGCTTGCTCAGGAAAGGCAACAAGCAAGTGTGAGGGCATCTGCACGCACAGTGAGAAGTCTTTATGATGATGGCCTGGTGTCAAGAAGGGCAGCAAAGAAGCCACTTCTCTCCAGGAAAAACATCAGGGACAGACTGATATTCTGCAATAGGTACATGGATTGGGCTGCTGAGGACTGGGGTATAGTAATTTTCTCTGATGAATCCCCTTTCCGATTTTTTGGGGCATCTGGGAAAAACCTTGTCCGGAGAAGAAAGGTGAATGCTACCATCAGTCCTGTGTCATGCCAACAGTAAAGTCTTCTGAGACCATTCATGTGTGGGGTTGCTTCTCAGCCAAGGGAGTGGTCTCACTCACAATTGTGCCTAAGAACACAGCCATGAATAAAGAATGGTATAAAAACAACCTCCGATAGCAACTTCTCCCAACCATCCAAGAAGAGTTTGGTGAGGAACATTGCCTTTTCCAGCATGATGGAGCACCTTGCCATAAGGCAAGTCATAACGAAGTGGCTTGGGGAACAAAACATGGAAATTTTGGGTCCATGGCTAGGAAACACCCCAGACCTTAATTCCATTGAGAACTTGTGGTCAATTCTCAAGAGGCGGGTGAATAAAAAAAACCCCACAAATTGACAAACTGCAAGCATTGATTAACCAGTTCCACACTGCCTACCGCATATTTACGGTGGCAGTGTGGAGGCTGGCTGCAAATCGCCGTAAAAAGGCGGCAATCTGCAAATGGCCACTAGGGGGGAGTGTGGAGGAGTGTGCCCGCGGCTCGGGCGGACCCGATGTCCACCGGCGAGCCGCGATGTTCGGCCACAGGCAAAGACATTCTGACAGTGCGGGCATGGGAGATCTACTGATCCCTGTCACTGGGATCAGTTAGATCTCTCATGCCCATGGTAACCCAGCCCCCCTACAGTAAGAACACACCCAGGGAACATTGTTAACCCCTAGATCTCCCCCTGCAGGTTAACCCCTTCACTGCCAATGACATTTATACAGTAATCAGTGAACATTTAAATTTCTGATCGCTGAATAAATGTCATTGGTCCCAAAAAAGTGTCAAAAATGTCCGACATGTCCGCTGCAATATCGTAGTACCGCTAAAAAAAAATTGCAGATTGCCGCCATTACTAGTAAAAAATAAAAAAAATATAAAAACCCCAGAAATTATCACCATCCGTAAACGTGGCCATTTTTGCGCAAACCAATCAATAAACGCAGATTGCGTTTTTTTTATCACAAATATGAGGAAGAATATAAATCAGCCGAAACCGGTGAAGAAAAATGTTTATATTTTTTTTTTGGATTTGAATTTTAGCAAAAAGTAAGAAATTTGGTTTTTTTTTGCAAAATGGTCGCTCTTCTTTTGTTTATAGCGGTGATCAGAAATGACGCAGCAGTGATCAAATACCACCAAACGAAAGCTCTATTTGTGGGAATAAAAGGACGCAAATTTTGTTTGGGTACAACGTCGTACGACCGTGCAATTGTCAGTTAAAGTGACGCAGTGCCGAATCGCAAAAAGTGCTCTGGTCCTAGCCTGGGAAATTCTTCCGGAGGTGAAGTGGTTATGCAAGAATGGGCTGCCATCAGTCAGGATGTGGCCCAGAAGTGGATTGACAGCATGCCAGGGCAAATTGCAGAGATCTTGAAAAAGAAGGGTCAACACTGCAAGTATTGACTCTTTGCATAAACTTAATACAAGTGCCAATAAAAGCCTTTGACACTTATGAAATGCTTGTAATTATACATCAGTATACCACACTAACATCTGACAAAAAGATCTAAAAACACTGACGCAGCAGACTTTGTGAAAAATAATATTTGTGTCATTCTCAAAACTGCTGTCCATGGCTGTACACTCCCAGCCTCACTATTCTTCTGCTTTGATATCCACCCCAGCAGAGCTAGGCTTGGATAAAGAATGTCTTATTATCATACAAGAAAAACCCAGAAGATAAAACCTTGCAATGACAAGCAGGAATAAAATAAAATTTTCTGTGTAACGCAAGCTTTAGGCAGCTGATGATTTTGGAAAATGGCTTTGCTAAGGGGGATAAAGGAGGCACATAGAAGGGCTTGTCCTAAGAGGCTCTTAGATTTTAAGCCAAGAATTGGACCAAGGGACTCTACTGAAGCTCCCAAAACCATTTTTTTGCATATATAAATGAAAGAAAGAATATTTCATACGAGCATCAGACTGATTAATGAATATCATCTTAAAGGTGACAGGACCTCTTAAGAAGCAGACCTTGGTATCCTACAGTGATGTAGTGAAGGCAGACCCAGAAATAGGATGTATTAAAAAACTAGCACTACGTGTTAAAGCCCCAGCACCACAGTTATGTTGATTTTTGCCTTAGATTATAAAAATACAATTTTAGACAGAAATGAGGTGTGTAAGATCATAAAATAAGTGCTATACATAAACAATCCTGCAAATCATCCATTTGGATTAAGGCCCCTTTCACACGAGCGGAGCCCGTTTTGATGGGCTCCGCTGCTCAGCGGGGATCCATCCGTTTATACCCGCTGAGCTGGCGGACCGTGCAGAGGCGGTCTTGTCACAGCTCCATTCTCCTCTATGGAGGATCGGATGAACACGGACCGTCTGTCCGTGTTCATCCGATCCGATCCGACAGGCGGATGGAAAATAGGGTTTCCATCCGTCTGTTTTTGGCGGATCTGGTGTCAGCGAACATGTCACCGCTGACATCTGTCACTCCATCCGTTCAGGTCCGCCTGAAAAACTGACAGGCGGACCCGAACCATCCGCTCGTGTGAAAGAGCCCTAAGGCTGCTGGCAAGGTGGCTGTACAGTTATCTGCTGAACTGAAGTAGTACCTTCTCCTATATAAAGGAAAGCTGCACTGAAGAAAGGAGGAAGCTGCTACTAACCTCTCCTACCATCGTGTTGCTCCCACACCATCATGATTTTTATACCGACCAAAACAAATAACTTTCTATTCCTGCTGTCTGCACCTTGTAAACTTTGTTCAAGTGGAATGGCCTTCTGAAGTCTGCTGATATGGACGCTTCTAGAAGTAACAAGTTTCTGGGTTCCAAGCAGCACTTACTGGTTCAAGCTGCTGACCTCCAAATCATTACAGGAGTCAGCAGTTTCCTGAAGGTCAGCAGGAGGAGCCAGTGAGAGCCGCACAAAGTAAGAAGATTTAAAGTGGTTGTAAACCCTTATATATACCCAGTGAAGGGACAGAGATTAAACAAATCTTCCTATAAGTTGTAACTCTTTATCTGCAGTCTTCCCTTCTCTACATCCATTCAAAGTGCTGAATTTTTAATTTTGTCAGAGCTCAGAAAAAAGGGGGGAGGGGAACTGATATTACACACTGCAGAGCTCTGAGAGTTGATTGGAGGGAAGGGACACACCCTCCTCCACACAGCACACAGGAACAGATTTGAGGCTCTCAATCAGCTGGAGATCCCTCCACTGTCACCATTTTTATCTTGGTGTCAGGAAAATTTGTCAGAAGTGACTCATGCTGATATAGGAATGAGGCAGCAGACAGAAATGACACTTGGTGCTCTAGATCAGTGGTTCTCAATCCTGCCCTCAAGTACCCCCAACAGGCCATGTTTTGGGATATTCTCTTAGATAAAATAGCTGTCCATTGACTTTGATTTAAAGCACCTGTGCAAGATAAAGCAAAACCTGCAAACATGGCCTGTTGGGGGTACTTGAGCACAGGGTTGAGAACCACTGACCTAGATTGAGACAAGTACACAATTTAGAGGGATATGCTTTGTTCATATTTTATGTCCGAGGTTTGCAACCACTTTAAGATACTATTCCACTTGAACACATTGAAGTTCTTACACTCTTTTACAGAGTAATAATTTTGGCCAGTAAAAAATTAAACCAGGGTCGATCTAAAATGCAACACATTTTCTATGGGTCCAATATATTTTTCATAGTGAATGTCTGGGCAAAAAAAAAAAAAAAACACACCACCACACATAGTACAACTCTGCAACACCCATACACTTTCCTGTACGTTGTCTGTTTTAAAAGTACATAATAAGTAGGATTTTTGTGCTTACTGTAAAATCCTTTTCTTGGAGTCCATTGTGAACACAGGAAGTCTTAAACCTCTGGGTTATACTGCTGCCTACAGGAGGCCGAGAAACTGGAAAATTAAAAAAATGCAGGCCAAACCAGGGTATAAACCCTTCTACTGCCAGCATGCCTTCGTTTTGCAGCAAAGCAGTACCAAGAACATAAGGCCATAAGAACTTGGAGGTGCCGCTCCAGGCTGAGGTGTAGAGCTCCATTGGCACTCAGGATAGCAAGGATGCAAACATAAGAAAAACTTATCCAGTGAGCAAGGAATATTTAAGCATCAAACCGCCGCTCACCATACCCAGGTCCTAGTATGGAAAAGCCTCAGTCAATGCCACTTCTCAGATCACACCCCCCTGACATGTTTCGCCCCATCCATCGTGGCCCTAATAAGGGTAGGGAATAAGGGCAGGATAACAGAATGTACGCCGTGATGAATGAAAGTGTGATACATGTGCATGTGATTGTAATGAGAGATATGTTAATAAGCTTTGAGAAATAAAGTGAAGCTACCTCCAGAGTGGATAAAAAAAAAAAAACAAAGTGAAAAAATAAAATAAGACATTTTTTGAAATGCAATGAATTATGAGAGTGCAAAGAATGAAATGTGTGAAAAATAAACAGTGTGTGTATGAGTGAAAATTGGGTGTGTAAAAAAAAAAACTGGGCGGCACAGTGGTGTAGGGATAGTAGTTTCGCCATGAGGGCAGCAAAAGGGTCGCTGGTTCGAATCCCAACCACGATACTACCTACCGGCCTGGAGTTTGCATGTTCTCCCTGTGCCTGCGTGGGTTTCCTCCGGGTACTCCGGTTTCCTCCCACACTCCAAAGACATGCTGGTAAGTAAATTAGATTCTGTCTAAATTGGCTTTAGTATATGTATGAATGTGAGTTAGGGACCTTAGATTGTAAGCTCCTTGAGGGTAGGGACTGATGTGAATGTAAAATGTATATGTAAAGCGATGCGTAAAATTGACAGCGCTATATAAGTACCTGAAATAAATAAAAAAATTGTAAAATAAAAGAAATGCAAAAAAATGAAAAAAATAAATAAGGAAGTTATGACAAAAAAAATGGAGCGCCATTGACTGAGGATTTCACATGTATGCATCCATATTAGGACCGGCTATGGCGAACAGCAGTTTCATGCTTAAAAGTACCGAGAACAGGATCACAGAATGGTGGAACCCAAAATTAATTTTATGATGAATACAAAAATATTTTTTCTTTCTCGTCCACTTAGAGGCACAGGAAAGCATAAATCAAAAGCAGTCCAAAAAGGAGGGGTATGGGCAACACAGCAATCAAACGCTAACAGGCCCAAGAAGAAAGTAACAGAACTAGGGACTGCCTGCAGCTTAGAGAGTGGTCTGAAGGACCTAATGCCCAAAGCTGGTATGAAATGAGGTTGAAGCATCAACCTGGTAGAACCACATGGCAAACTTGAATATATAGGAAACAGTTTCCTGATGTATAAAATCCCAAGAAGCACTCACAGATCTAGTAGTGAGCATCTTGACAGGAAAGGGTGGGACACAATCATTGAGACTATAAGCTTGGATGATGGGCAGCCTAAGCTATCTAGAGATGATGGAATGGGAAGCTGATGCACCCTTTCAAGGTCTACCTGGGACAACAAAAGGCTGAAAGAAGCTGAGAGACTCTCAAGGCCCAAACATTAAGACAATGAAAGGAACATCCCAGGGGAAGGGAATCAGGGGACAAGAGCTGGAATTTGTTATGTCCTCACCCTTACCGTGAACGTATCCTTTGAGATTTTGTGTCACTCAATGGAAGAAAAAGAAAATACCTTCCAGAAATCCAGAAATCTCCTATCTTTATGTAGTGAGTTGGCAATGCTAACTCTGCTGCACCAAAATCCCATGCAGCAATGTCAGCCAGTTCTTTCTTGATGGGTAACAGAATACAACATGGAGAGAAGAGGAGGAGAAGGGAGGGAGGTGTCCTGAAATCCAACAGATGAGAACTGGACAGAGCTGACAACCCTGTTGCAATTTCAAGTAGAGGTAGAGTTATCATATTACTACGGGAAGTTTGGAGGTCCCTGGATTTTTGGCAGGTTATAACAGGTGCTTTTTATTTTGCCCAGACATACACGCTAAAGTAACCCATAGACATTAGAGGGTGGTCAGACAATCCATGCAGCATGTTATGACTACAGAATAAGCTTAGATTTTTTTTTTCTTAAAGATCTTGACATTCATGGTCCCATTACACAGGTACATCTTTCCACTTAGGAGAAAACTCAACTGCTGAATTCACAGATGATTATTTAATTTCCTAAAGGAAAAACCGCTGCCTATTGACTAGCATTGCTCTGTGAACTGTACGATGAGACGCTAGTGAAGGCACGCTACTGTCTGTTCTCTACAGCTGTGAGAAAGTGATACCCAGCACTTAGGAAATGAGCTCAGTGAAAGATAATGGACAGTATATGGCTCGCATCCAGACACATGTAACTGAACAGTGACATTTTATCATGAGTTGGAAATAAGAGAATTTACCTTCTCTCTCCTCTTCTATCTGTGCCATCCTAAGAGCCATGGCAGACGTCTCTTCACGCTCCTGCTCCGGTGTTATGTCGCTCTCTGCGCTCATCTCATGCCATTCCAGGAGCTGGTTCTGCATCTCATCAACGCTGCCTGACTCGCTGGTCTGCAACCGTAACAAAAGTATGCTGATGGTGTAACACAACTCCCTGTCATGGTTATGGTGATCGGTACTTTTAAAATCGCAGTCCCTATTCTGAAACCAGTCAGTCTGCACCTCCAACCCCCCTCCCTTTAGCAGGTAAAAAGCTTCATGAATTCTGTGGGAAAATGTCCTGCACTGAGGGAGGTGGACGGTGCTTGCCAATGGGCTACTGAATTATTTCATGACGTTTATCCGGGCAAATCTCAGGAAAGTTTAGAAGTGTTGTTTTCACATCAACACATTGGGGTTGATTTACTAAAGGGAAATCCACTCTGCACTACAAGTGCACTGGGAAGTGCAGTTGCTGTAAATCTGAGGGGAAGATCTGAAATCGGGGGAAGCTCTGCTGATTTTAGCATCCAATCATGTACAAGCAAAAATGCTGCCTTTTTATTATCCTTGCATGGCCTCCTCGGATCCATAGTGACTGCACTTTTCACTTTATGCAATGCCTTTAGTAAATAACC
>BLSH010073795.1:1266547-1276613 GCA_018402905.1 Glandirana rugosa | reverse complement strand
TCGTGGAACTCTTAAGTAACTCTTAATGATGACATATATTTTAGATGCAAATGAAAAAAAAAAAAAACACAGAAGTCGAGGATGTCAAACTGTATAGATCAGGGGTGTCCAACCTTTGGACCTTCCTGGGCCACATTGGAAGAATAATTATCTTGGGCCACACATAAAAGACTAACAATAAGGAAACTGAGAAGCAGAAAAAGTTGGGCTTGTAGCAAGCTAATGATCACTGATAAAGATAATATACCTAAGTAATAAAAATATTACAAAAAAAATATATAAATATTTTATTATAAAAGTAAAAAGGGAACAACATAAAACTAGTGTGATATTTAACACTGTTTTTGATAAACTAAAGCATCAAAATATCTGGTTGGATGGATGTTGTAGTAATTCTCAATGAATTCTCAAGGTGCTCATCAGATATTTTGGTTCTAATTTTGCACTTTGTGTACTTCATTCTTGAAAACAGCTACTCACAAATATAGGTGCTGCTGAAAAGATGAATAAGGCGTGATTGGGAAGAGTGAGATATTTATCTTTGGGAAGATAAAACTTATAAAAGCGACACTGTCAAATCTTTTTTTGGCCACATGCGTTCGCCACGTGTAAATTCGTTTTTACAAATAAAATACAAATAAAACATTTTTAAGCAAGTTAACGATTTTGTTTTGGGCCGCATTCATGGCCGTCATGAGCCACAGGTTGGACACCCCCTGGCATGGAGCCTCCGACAAGCCTCCAGCAACAATATTGCTAACAATGTGCCCTAATCTTTTTTTTCTTATATACTCTACATTCCTCTCTTTCAAAAATATGCAAGCAATGACAACAAAAAGTAATCATGCATATTCAAAGATTTTCTTAAATCCACTATAAACATCAGCTTATTCAGCCAAATTGTGAGAGGCGCATGTAGGCATATCAATAGAATAAAACAAGCGGCCCGTCCATATGGGGCACAGGAACGCCGCCCCCCTAATCCATGCGCCCGGCCCCAATCTACATGCAGGGCAACGGACACATGGATTCCAACAGGGTTTTTTTCTTTTTGACGCACATGAGCCTGAGGCTCTAATTGGCTTCGAAAAAGGGTGGGCTCGGGAAGCGGAGCACTGGGCCCTGAGCCCACCCAGTTGTGTGACAATAGCAAATTAATATTCACTATTGTCTTCCAAGCAGGAAGCAGGTCCTGAGACCTGATTGGCCAGGGAGTCTTAGGACTCCCTGGCCAATCGTGTCTCAGGACACACTTCCTGTTCAGCCCGGAGGAGAAGCAATGGCCCAGCTCTTCCTTACCCCTGTCTCCTCAGCTAAGGTCAGTCTCCCGCGGGGGGTGGCGGTGGATCGGCGCCGCATTCTCGTACATCTAATGCTGGGTGGGGGGGCTGGTTGGATGCTTGCGGCGATCATTGCCTTTGGCTTTCCCCGTGGGGGGTGGGTGGTTACGTACCGTTAGTTTGAAGACCCCCCTGAAATATTTAGCACCAGCCGCCACTGGAGAAAACATTTCAAGAGAAATAGAACCCAAAGTTCATAATGAGTTGATTAAGTGATCTGAAATTGAGTTAGGTGTGTTAGACATAGGTCTGTACTGAGTGTCCTGTTAGCCTTAGAGAAAGGGTCGTCCACTCTCTTGAGGGATCCAACCATCTTAAGCTTGATGTGTTTGACCCTTGGTTAAGGTTGTGTAAGTAGGACGAAAAAAATGTATGAAGGCAAAGGGAGGTAACAGCGCAATGACCAACTCAAAAAAAGCATAAGAGAGAAACAAGAGGAGGAAAGGAGGGGTGGAGAGCCAACAGAAAGGGTGAGGGTGCTGGGCTGAGAATAAAAAGCTGTGGGGGGGGGGGAGGGGGAGGATAGCTGGGGGAGTGGGAAGAAAGCAAAGAATGATGCTTCATGGCAATCCATTGAAAGATTTCTACTTTATGTCCCCAGCATAGACGAAACACGTAGGAAAGGGCTAGCGTCCTATGACGTCATCACACCTTATCCCGAGGTGCTTGTGAGTATATTTCCATGAAATAAATTGGTGTTTTTAGCAATATTACACTATGGTCCTTTGTATTTTCCTCAGAATATTACTACGGAGAATTGTGCTATTGATCTCCTATAATCTGGAGATCATGGTTATCCAGTATGGGAATTCCTATATCTTTGCTTGGGATGGTTTGGGACTAAAACATGTGGAACTGTGGCATTTCATTTTCACACAAGATTCTAGTGGAGCCCTGAAAAATATTCTTTTGGGAATGGACTTTCCTTTTCCCACAAGATAGTTTATATTGGCCCCCCAGTGGAGCCCTGAATATTCCTTTGGGAGTGGACTTTCATTTATATTATATCACTAGATGATTTATAATGAACATGGTTTTATTTTTCCACTATATTGGTTGTTTTATTTATTAATGTTGATATTTGCATCGCTTTACGGTTTGTTTTCATGTGATTTTTATGGTTCGTGGTTTTGCGCACTCTTTTTGTTTATTATTTTATTTATTCCTGTATCTGGAACGTAGCATGCAGCATTATCCTCTTGCACCAAGGACATAATTATTTGGTGGTTTAATCTATTGAAGGACTCTGACAACGTATGGTATTGCGCTGTAGTTTGGAAATCCACCCAATAGAACCAGGTTTTACAGTTCATCCACATGACTTGCTCCCATGATCAAATCCTCCATGGTATAAATTTCACCCACTCTGGTTAACCATACACTGATTGCGGGAGTTACACACTTATACTGCACTGAACAGATGAATGAGGAGTGATTTCTTGTATTCCTAAATAGCAAAAAAACTGCTCCCCAGCTGAACCTCAGAAATGTATTCCCTTTGTCTCCAAAGTCACATAAAACTGGGCAGTTCCAGGAAACTAGTCAGCTACATATTAAAGTGGAGTTCCACTCAAAAGTGGAACTTCTGCTTATCTGTATCCTCCCCCACTCTGGTGCCACATTTGGAACTTTTCAGGGGGAGGGGGGGGGGGGGTACCTGTTTTTGACAGGTACCCCTTTATACTTCCGGAGATGGTGCAGTCCCTCGGAAGTTTGGCCCCCTCCTCCTTCCTCCGCTGCTGGGCCAATTAGAAAGCGCAGCACACTTCATGCATGCGCAGTAGGGACCCGGCCGTGAAGCCACAAGGCTTCACTGCTGGGTTCCCTCACCGGCAATGGCCGCGGCAGCAGCACCCGTCAGCCGATCCAAAATATTTTTTTGTGGGGGGAGGGGGGGCGGCAGAACACCTCTTTAAGGTTTACGGTTTTGGATTGGAATGTATAGCAAACCCATATAGGCGTGTTTGTTTGGTATCCACATTGGCCATTCTACATACCTTCTTTCACTGACTTCCAAACCTGCCGCTTCAGCATCCTTAAAAAAAGTATTTGCTTGTCTAAATCAATACTGAGTCTATGGCCAGGTTCAAGCTCTATCACTTGGAGAGGAGTGCCTTGCCCTACAGAAATATATTGATTTTTTAAAAGCTGGTGTAATCATAGGTTGTGGGGCTGCAAGAAATTTATCAAGGGGGCAATCTAAATATATAATAGGACACCAACAAGTGCCTGAATCTAACTGCACTGGCAACTATCCCTGCCTACCAACTACTGTATCTGCAGTCTCTTTCATTCGAAAAACCATGCTGCAGGTTTGGTTCATTTTATATAAAGAGACAGTACAAGTTGAACTTCCAAAACAAATATGAGGAAACTGCAGGACAGGTATAGTGAAAGGAAACAAAGTCAGGTAACACAGTTAGATAAGGATTTCCATAGAGTAACTAAAAAGTCAAATGCAGTATGACATATAAGAGGTTTACCTGGGAATCGGCTCTCTTTGCAACTTGCTCAAGGTCGGCCTGCAGTTTTCTTTGCTGTTCTTCATAAAGTACAAGTTTGGCCAGGAGTTGCTCTAATGGAATTCAAAAAGAACTAAAATCAAAGAAGACCTGATTTTTCAAGTACAGGTATATTACAAAACAAGCAAGAGCTTCAAGGTACTGGATACATCACATTTTCAAAGCTTAAAGCGGAGTTCCACCCACATTTTTACTCACTGTGCAGCACTAATGTGCATCCTTAAAATTGTCAATTTATTATTTTTTTTCTGTTCACTTACTAGATTTATGCCTACTGTATAAAATTTACGTTTCGGCTTTGCATTGGCTCCTGGGAGATCTTGGTCAGCTTGACATGGCACTGCTCCAGTAACATTTAATATTGGTGTCTATGGAAAATCTTGGTCAACTTGACATGGTTGTGCCATGTCAAGCTGACCAAGATTGTTCTGCACTGCACATGCGTGAGATTGGCAGGTGCATGCTGGGTAGCCAGCATGCACAGAAATCCAGGAAGATGGACAGTGCGGCTTCAGATGCCCACACTAGAGCTGGCCGTGCTGTGCAGGAACTTCACAAAGTAAGAAAACAATGATGCACAAATAGAAAACTGGGCATAGTTTACAGCATACCTTTGTTACATTGCACAAGGAATGAGTATTCTAGTGGTATTTTTATCTTAAGTCATATTTTGTCCCTAGCCCGTTAAAATCGGTCAAAAGATATGTGCTGCGCTACTTTTTGGCAGCAGCCAGAACGGTGATACCCAGACATTTCAGATCGACAAGTATGCCTTACCTGGGGGACTGGGCAATTGAAGTAGACAAGATCAATGTACTGGAACGGCTGTTGGCACAGGAACTGGATAGAGAAGAGCAGTTCTCTAACGTCTGGACCTCCTGGTCTAGGTTCCGCTATTCCACGGGATTTATTCCATGGGCAGAGGGAGATTCCGCTATTGCACCGACATAACTTAGGTGGACTGTTTTTCTCCCTTGCTGTACTTTCTTTTATCACTTACTCTATACCTCATACTCTTCATCATTATATATATTTATCCTTACCTTGTTCTTTTCTTCTCCTTCTACCCCTACCATCTCTGTACCTGATAAATATGCTAATATCCCACCCCCAGAAGGTATAATGTGACCTCTATATTATACTTTCACTGCAAAATACAAGGCTAATTAGGTGAGCACATGCAGATTGCAAAGAAGTGGACACCGCTCATAGTGCAGATAGTGGCGTTCCCTATGTTTAGACACGTACTATATATTAACAGACCGTTTAAGCTCACGTACCTACTAATTAGAATAGATTATGATTTTTGATGTTTATAATCTGCTCATTGGAAAATACATGCATACCTGAACTGTTTCTATACATTTTCTGTTGATTGGATGTGTATTCAAAATATGTTACCCCTTAATAAAATTAGAATGAACTAAAAGTCATATTTTGGCCGGAACTCCACTTTAATGTGACTCTATACTTTTTCCATTCGCTCCCCTTATGATCTTTTTGGCTACTGAATGAAAGTGAGATGTCCAGTGCTTTGAAAAGAAATGCCTCTTCCTACCATGTTAAAGTGCTGATACTTGGGGATTTGTCCACTTAGGTGGGGGAAGGGGGATAATTCTATACAATATTTAAAGCGCAACTCCACTTTTTTTTTTGAGAAAAAAAAAAAACAATCCCCTCTGGCTGATCTATGTACATTGCAAGAATTTTAAAAAACGTTGTTGCAGATTCCTGCATTTCGTTATTCTGAAGAAATCACACTTTGTTCATCTGTGCCCCTGTGCTAAGTGAGTGATGGGAGTGATTTCATAATTATCTGCTGCAGAATCAGAGCTTGAAGAAAGTGGCAGGGTCTGCATCCCTTTAGAAGTTATTTCCTAATGGGAGTATATTATCAAAAACAACATTTTTGTTGCAGGGGATGCCAAAAATATGACTTGTATCTTAGTGTAGACTTCTGGGAAAATCAGAGAGCCAATTACACAAGCAGGAAATGATGTTTCTGAGGGGCATTATGTACACATTATGTGTACAGAACAACTCCAGGTAGCCATATTGCATTGCACTTTACAGAAAATTACAGAGCTGCAGACTGAAAAGGAAAGGTCATTTTTAATAACATTCAATCACAGTAGGATTTTTGTCGCAATTGTATATGCTAGATATTATTTTTCATTTGCTATTTTTTTCCCATGAAAGTGGAGTTACCCTTTAAGATTCAGAGTTTGGGGCTTTTTTTTTCAGGTTGGCCTGCACTGTCAAAGTACAAATTGGAAAGTTAAACCACCAAATAGTTTATGCCTCTCGGACACTAGGAAGAACTCTGAGCTTGAGTTTTCAGACGTTCCATCACCCATAACAAACTTCTATTGCCCTCCCTATAGGGTTTTTATGTATATCAAAGTGAATGCAACAAGACAAGGGGCAATACTCCAAGGTGGGCAAGAACAGTCAAAATCTTTGTTCGGCCTAGAGATTTTGCAGTTAGGGATACCCAATAGATTTAAAACTGAACAAACTTGTAAATAGAATTGATAGAAAAAATTACATAAAAAAAAAAAAACACTCCACACTGCCTTGCGGATTCATATATTTACCATTGAACGCCTGCAAGTCAGCAACAGATTGAAGCTTAATCTCCAAATCTCTCTTCTCTTCTTCCAGCTCTGAAACATAAGCACTCAACTGCGACAACTCCTGGTTCTTTGCTTCAGTCTACAAATAAAATAAGAGTTACCAGTTATAATAAGGATATAAAAGCTTGTTTTTGAACACAGCGTAAACTATATAGAGCAGGGTTTCTCAACCAGGGTTCCAGAGGTTGCTATGGGTTCCTTGAGCAATGGCCAATTTCTACCTCTCAGATAAATTCCCACTGACATCATTAGTCTTTTTATCTATCTGTAAGGGGGTAATGCTTCCCAATGACCACAAGTGTAGGGAGCATTCTTCCCATTGACCATCACACTAATGTATCATGAGTTGTAGATTTTTAATTTTTAGCAGGGGTTCCCCGAGACTGGAGAATTATTTCAAGGGTTCTTCAGCATTGAAAAGGTTGAGAAAGGCTGATATAGAGAATACTGCTGTAAAAGAGTGAATAATGGAAGAACAGAGGGACAGTGATATTACTGGAGAATCCAAATATACAGATTCTACCAGGTGAAAGAATCAGGCAGAAGTGGGAAGAAGTGAACAGCTAAAAACAGCGCAAATGATAGGGGTACTTGTACAATTTTTAGTTCTTCTTCCAGCTGCCTGATTCTGGACTTTGACCATGCCTTCATTTTAAGGAATTTAGCCTCCGATTTACTTGCCTCTTCTGTTTTCAACTTTACTTCCTCTGAAAAAAAAAAAAAAGAAAGTTGAGTTTTTCGTAGATTAGCAGTTTAAGTATGCAGCATTTTCATTATAAACTATAGATTTGCATTTGCCCCTGCCTTTCTTAAAGAACAGTCCCATATCCAGCAACATGGTCTGTGCTCCCCCCCCACCCCCCAGCTCTGTGTGTACATCCTGCTATTTACTGCATAACCTTATCCCATGAGACAGCTATTCAGTCCGCTTAAAAGAGAAGTATGGCTTTGTTTTTGTTTTTTTTACAGATTAATACTTACCTAGGTGGATGCAGCATTGGTCCGATGATGCATCTGGCTCCCGGAGCCTCTACACTGAGAACTGAGCGATTGAACACCACCGATTGCTTGGTTCTGATAGCTTCCCAGACAGAGAGCTGTAGACTGTCAGTCAGCAGCTCTCTGCTCTGCCCCTTCCTCGCTCACTGGAGCGCTGGGCTATGGAGGGGGTGGAGCGGCCAGCTCAGGCTCTCAGCGTCTCGCTGAGAGGCTGAGCCGGGTGTCAGTCCAGGCATCTGGCAGATCCAGACTTCCATTGACGCAATGACTGGACTAACTTCTGTGACGTCAGCAAAGAGTGGACTTCAGCCCGCTCTCAGCTGTAAACAGGTCACAGGGATCAGTAGATCTATCATGCCACCTGTCAGAATGGGGAACCGCCGTTCCCTGTTCTTCCTGAGTAGTAAGCGATCGGGGTTTGCCGACGGACACAGAGTCCGCCCGACCCACTGCCACACTGAGGGAGCGCGCGGCGGGCACTAGAGCGGTCCACCCTAGCCGCGCCTGCGAGAATCGCCGTTTATAGACGGCGATTTGTGTTACGCTGCCACCCTGCAGCAGTAAATGTACGCGAGCCGGTCGTTAACCGGTTAACCCCGATGACACATTCAGCTCTCAGTGGGGGTCCCCTGTTGACAGCTAAAGTGTTAAAGTAGTCCCAGCAATTGGAGCGGTTAAAAAAAAAAAAAAGCAGCCAGGCAATGTTTAACAACATTGCTCAGTTGAAACACTAAGATAAAAAAACACTAAGATAAAAAGAATATGAAGTCTGTTTTAGCCTGCATTCACATAGGGGCGACTTGCGATCCGACTTGAGTTGCCTCAAGTCGCTTGACATTTGAAATCCCATTGAAATGAATGGAAGCCGTCTTAATATACACGACTGAAGTCGCTCCAACTTCAAGGCGACTTCTGAAAAGGTTCCTGTACTACTTCTAGGCGACTTCTATCCGACTTGTGCCCATAGAATTCAATAGAAGTCGCCTCCAAGTCGGATCCCCATCTACATAGAAGCGACTTTACAGTCAAAAGAATATAATTTATTTTTAGGCAGCCCCCTCCCTCCCTTCTCTGATTGGTCAAGTCAAAGTCGCCTGGCAAAAGTCGTGTTGTAAAGTCGCCTGAGGTCCTTGAAGTCACGCTGGAAGTCGTGCTGGAAGTCGCGCTGAAGTCGCCTAGCAAAATCGCCTCAAAGTCGGGTCGCCCCTATGTGAATGCAGGCTTAGGCAACTTGCCAAGTAAAAAAAAAAAAAAAAAAAATGTTTTTTATTGTTTATTAACCCTTAATTTACTCTACTCAGCATTAATTAACTCCTTATTCTCCTCCATTTAATTATTTTCCTTCTGATTTTTCTTTACTTCTATACTATTAATAATTAAAACTTTTTTTTTATTTGCTTTGTTCGCTAATATTTTTACACCTTTAACATATTTTTACACGTTTCACTCATGGTTTGTAAACGCCAAAACCAATGAATAAACGCCAATAACAATTTTTTTTTTTTTTTACCACAAATATGAGGAAGAATATATATTGGCCAAAACTGATGAATACATTTGCTTTTTTATATTTTTTTTTGATATGTATTATAGCAAAAAGTAAAAAATATTGTTTTTTTTCGAAATTGCTGCTTTTTGTTTGTTAATAGCGGTGATCAGAATTGACGCAGAGGTGATCAAATACCACCAAAAGAAAGCTCTATTTGTGGGAAAAAAAGGGCGCCAATTTTGTTTGGGTACAACGTCACACGACTGTGCAATTGTCAGTTAAAGGGACGCAGTGCCGAAAAGTGCTCTGCTCCTACAGTGGGAAATCATTCCGGTCCTTAAGTGGTTAAGGAGTCTGGTAATCACTGAAAATTTCTCAATCCTGCACCTAAATTCTTGCACCTGCCTTGGAATACTGATGAATTCTGATCCACATGAACCTCATTTATCAGACATTGGATTAAATGATTTGTTATTTATAACCAATTGGTTTCAAACAAACTGAATAAACTATTTAACCACTTGACCACTGGGCACTTAAACCCCCTTAACAACCAGACCAATTTTCAGCTTTCAGCGCTCTCACACTTTGAATGACAATTACTCAGTCATGCAACATTGTACCCATATGAAATTTGCGTCCTTTTTTTCACACAAATAGAGCTTTCTTTTGGTGGTATTTCATCATCGCTGGGTTTTTTATTTTTTGCGCTATAATTAAAAAAAAGACCGAAAATTTTGTAAAAAAATGAATTTTTCTTCGTTTCTGTTATAAAATTTTGCAAATTAGTAATTTTTCTTCATAAATTTTGGCCAAAATTTATACTGCTACCTATCTTTGGTAAAAAAAAAAACAAATTAGTGTATATTATTTGGTCTTTGTGAAAGTTATAGAGTCTACAAGCTATGGTGCCAATCACTGAATATTGATCACACTTGATTTACTGACGGCCTATCTCATTTCCCGAGACCCTAACAAGCCAGGAAAGTACAAATACCCCCCAAATTACCCCTTCTTGGAAAGTAGACATTCCAAGGTATTTAGTAAGAGGCGTAGTGAATTTTTTGAAGTTGTAATTTT
>BLSH010073795.1:1222840-1232970 GCA_018402905.1 Glandirana rugosa | reverse complement strand
TCGGTGTAATCGTGCAGACTTAGTCATCACACCAGTAGGGAGGTTATAAAAAGAGGGACAAGTGGATACAGTCACCAGAGGTTTGACTCCAGACCCCCGGTCTACGTTGGGAAACGAACGAAAATAAACCGGGAACCCCGGGACAAAAATAGGTGACTATGGTTGTTACCCTGTATTAAGGAGTATTGACTGTGGTTACTTCCCTGTCTTAATGAGGGTTACCGTGGTTCCTACCCCGTGTTCGGGAGGGTGACTGTAGCTGTTACCCCGTCATAAGGGGGGACTCAGTTTGGAGACCACTGACATAGGTGAACAGGGAGAAAAATATTGGAGGGATGACCACACTACTGATTCAGACGTGCTAATGTGGCTTTGTCAACCCAGTGCAGGAAATGAGACCACATCATTACTGGCAGGATCAAAAAGTACAAACATAGAAACGGAGGTGAGATTACAAATCGGATATTTACATGTAGATTGAGAAAAGATTAATATTTATTTGGTGAACTTGTGTTTTGACTGGAGTTCTACTTTAACTACACCACATGGACAAAACAAGAATAAAGTTTTGTTGGCACTTCGTTCACATCAAGCTTATTCAAGAAAAAGCTGCAAAGTGCCATCTTAGTGGCAACCAATCAAAATCTATCTAGACTTAGTTTTTATAAAGTGAATTATTATGGGTTGCTGTGGGTTATTGAGCACTGATCTTTTATGCCATTTATTAAATAAGCTAGCACAATTTCGGAAATACATGTAGTTCAACTGTAATCTGAATAAAGGTGTTTTTCAGGGGCAGCAAAACTGGACAAAGCCTGTAATAACTACTGGTATCTATGACATGCATAACATTAGAAAAAACTAGAAGGAAGCATGAAACCATCTTTAATATAGCTGGAGTAAGAACTCAAAATGCATACTAAAAGTTCATATCAGGCATGCATTGGGAAAGTCAGCTATGTAAACTAATGAATAGAAGAGTGGGATACATAAACCTAAACTTCAAGCAAATACATAAAGCGGTAGTAAACCACTGTTTTTGTATTTTTCAAGTCCTGCAAGGCAATGCCAAAATGTGCTTGTATGCATCGCATACTAGCACACTATGTAAAAAATTAGCTGAAAATAAAGCCCTCCAGCGATGCGTTGTCACTGCTGGAGGTCGCTTCCATCTTCACCCGGTCTTTCCTCCATATTTGCGGACTCCGGCTATGTGAGTGGCCGGGGCCGTAATGACGTCACAGGACTCTGAAGGACAGAGTGCATGCGCCAGTGACATCACAGACAGCATGAAAAGTAAAGAACTCCTAAACAGTGCATGTTTAGGGGATATTTACTGTACCTATAGGTAAGTAAGCCTTATTATAAGCTTACCTATAGGTAAAAGTCATGCATTGGAGTTTACTCCCAGTTTAAAGCCCATCTCCAGGATCCTGTTAAATTTGGATTTCCAGATCTGCTCCTTAGGCTCTATTAAAATGCTGACAAATTGTAACATCAAAATTCCTTACTTTCCTATTAATTCTTGACTTCATTTTTCCCCTTTGAAAAATGTCCATGCCCCGGGAGGAGGACTTTCTGTATTCTCACATGTCACATCCATGTGGGGATGCACTACATTTCCCATAAAGCAATGGAAAATGCAGGAAGTGATAGCTGTATGTGGTTGGAGAGTGGGTTGAAAAGAGGGCAGAGCTTGGCTGAGACGAATAATGGGCTGGGTTTGAGTTGAGGGTGGAGCCGGGGGTTGACGAAGCAGGTGCAATGGGTAGTTCAGACAGGGAGTCTGAAATTCCCGAGTATGCCCACTACAGCGAGCAGGGACATAATTACATCACCGCTTGCTGCAGCAGAACTACAGTGAGGAAGTTATCAGACCGGTGGCTGCGAGTATAGAGGGCACAGCAGCCACTGGTCTTACAAAGCGGATTTGCAGGTAAATCAGACCTGCAAAGCTGAAGAACAATGGACATCTCATGTTCAGTATTCCTAATAATGCACTCAGCACCACATTTATGTAAGGTACGAAAGCACCATTGTAGATATTAAAAACATTTCTGCTCGGAGTTCAGCTTTAAATCCGCAATTTAATCCAGTTGTGTAATTTAAAAATTATATACAGAGCGCATTTGTACCACAATTTGTCTTAGTTCCCACAATCTTCTGCAGAGCAGCTTTCAGATTAGGAGCAGAAGGGGCAAATGTTTTCATTATGCAGCTTTACAACCTTCTAGCTGTCGGTGCCTTAACGACCGATGGACATGGAGGATGTCAGTCGCCTGCACAGCATCCATGTATCCCCCTCTCCATCAGCGTTGGGGCCACATTACTGAGGGAGAAGAGAAACATTGGAATACTAGCCAGTAGAGCTGCATGATTCTGGCCAAAATGAGAATCACAATTTTTTTGCATAGAAGAAAGATCACGATTCTCGCGGTGTAACATCTTACATATACAAAAAACATTGGGCTAAGAGCACTGTTTTGTTCTTATTTTAAAGTGTAATTTTTCCTAAACAATTGCATTTGAAAGACCGCTGCGCAAACACCATGTGACAAAATATTGCAACAACCGCCATTTTATTCTCTAGTGTCTCTGCTAAAAAAAATATATGTTTGGGGGTTCTATGTAATTTAATAGCAGAAAATACTGGATTTTTACTAGTAAGCAACAAATGTCAGAAAAGATTTAGTCTTTAAATGGTTAAACTGAACTCGGAGTTCATTCCTTTGTTGACTAGAAACACGGCATCTCTTTGCTTCTTTTATCAGCAATGTTCTCAGACTTGGCAGTCTGCCCAGATAGGAGAGAATCAAGTCGCTCTGACTTAGAAAATGGTTCCTGGGGAAACTTCAGGCAACTTGCATTGACTTCTATTACAGTCAAGTTGCGCTGAGTCGCCCCGCAAGTGGGATCGCCAAGTGTCGCGTCTGTCTCCATGAACTGCACTGAAAATCGCGGTAATGCATGATGGAGATCGTGGTGGGTGAATAGAGGTCGCGATTTTATTACGATTAATCGTGCAGCTTTACTAGCCAGTACCAGTTTGCAAAAGTATATTTGCTTTGGAAGAATAAGTCACCTCTAACGTTGGGTGTCCTACATGTGGATGTTGCTGCATTATGTAAAACTATTAAAATAGTTTTTACACTTTAGAATGGGGGGCCTTGAAACTGCCTATAATTTTTAAAGGGTGCCTTGACCGAAAAAAGGTTGAGAAAAACTGGCCTAGGCACTTGTGTATTATAGCCTAATGGCTGTATATCTGCATTCTTAAATGATCTAAAGCACAACTGCCTCTGACTGATGGTCTCATTGCATTTGAAGTGAGATTTGGGAAAATAACTACTTTGCCGTTCACTGTTTTTTTGTGCTGGAGAGGAAGCTGTATCTGAGGACCTGCATTGCAAGGCTCTCCCTGCCTCATTCATTCTGCGGATCTGTGCTTTCTGCACCACACCTGCCGCTTTCTGAATATTACCTCACCTGTCATCAGGAGGGCAGGGAGCAAAACCTTGTTTTCACCAAGGTGGCCACCTCTACACAGAGAAAAATGCATTGTAAGTCAGCAATGGAAAAAATAAGATCAACTTTGGGAAGCCTATAGGCAACTAGTCTTTTGACTTCCAGTTGCTTTTTTGAGCAGTTTCCCTCTCTGTCCTTTTACCAGGATTTTCAGGGGTTGTTAAACTGTGTACATGAAGGGTGATGACAGTAGTGAAGGGAAATGTAGGACCATACACATGAGGCTTATAGCTGGTATTTTTAAATTATGATTTTACTGTCTGGAGATCATTTTCAGGAGGCAATTACCTAAGAGAGGGAGTAATTATTGTACCAATATGGACTAGCAGTCCACAGTGACACACAATCTGTAGAATAACACACTTAGCTTAATGTACACGGGACGCTTTTTCAATCTCTCCTGAACGATTTTTTGACAGCTAGAAACCGACATTTAAAAACGGCCCTTTAGCCACTTTTTACATACCGCATTTTACCGCACCCGCGTCTAGAAGCGTTTTTTTTTTTAAATGACAAACCCCTCTAAAAGAAACTCTGCTAAACGCAAGTTGCCACATTTACAAGCTGGTACAGGCGTTTCAAATGCCTCTGAACTTCCATCTGAACCCATTTTTTTGCTTTCCAAAAAAAGCCTCTAAACTCAACTGCCTAGAAAGGACTATAAAGGACCCTGTGTACATGGACTGATAAGATAACCTAGAGGAGAGTTCAGGGGCAGCTGAAAAAAATGCCCAACTGCTCCTAAACATCCATTTATCAGCTGCAGTGTACATGAGGCCTTTCTGTTAACTATGCAGCTACATAGCACATTGGGTGAATGAGAAGAATTTGTGCAGTACAAAGCTTCCGCCAGATAAAACCGTTCCTGGACATAACTGTGCATAATGCTGTCTGGCATGAGTCACGATTTAATTAATGGATATTCACTTACTGCTGTAGAGGGCTGCGATCCGTCCCCAGAGTACCAATTCCACATTATGTCAGATGGGCACTGCAAAAGAAAACACAAACTATCAATACACTGCTGGCTTGTCATTGAAGACTGGCAAGAAGGGCAACTGTCCCCCAAGCAATTGATGCTTTTTTAAATAAAGGCCAACACTGAGGTAAAGGAGAACATTAATGCACAACATCGTCCTACATGGTCATTGTACAGAGAACATAGAGATGTTTTAAAGGTGTCTGCAGGCATATCCAACATCTGTCCTGCATTTGGGTGGGCAGGCAGCTCAATCAGAACACTGTACCCTCGAAGATAAAGTGGTTGCAAAACCTTACAGATACCCAGTGAAGTGACTGGCCTCAGGTGATACACAGATGTAACAAATCCTCCTACATAAGTTGTACTTGTTTATCTGCAGTCTTCTCCCCCTCTATAACCCTTCATAGTTAAAAATGTATAAAGTTTGTCTGAGTTGTCAGAAAAAAAAGAGCGCCGAGAGATGAAGTTACACTCTGCAGAGCTCAGGGAGAACTCAGAGTTGATTGGAGGGGGGGTAAGGTACCCCCCCCCCCCACCACAACACACAAGGACAGAGCTAAGGCTGTCAATCACAGGATGTGTACTGGAGCACCCTCCCCTCACCTTTTTTCTCTTGGTGTCATTTAAACTTGCCAGAAGTGATTCAAGCTGATACCAGAGAAGCAAAGTAGCAGACAGAAATTACACCTAGTGCTCTTTATTGAGACAAGTACACACAATAGAGGGATGTGCTTTGTTCATATTTCATGTCTATTATAGCCGCTAGAGGTAATCACTGCGTTCTTCCGGTGGGGGGGTGGGGGGACACAACGGCTCCACGGGAGGGATTTCCCCATAAACACTGACTGTGTTGATGGGGGAAGCAAGCGATTTTCTTTCCTGCAACCCGTGGTTTCAAAGGCTAAAGGTTTTTTTAACTTCATGCATTCTATGCAGGAAGGTAAAAGACCTTCTGTGTGCAGCCACCCCCCACCCCTTTGTAATACTCACCCGAGTTCCCTCTCGATCCAGCAATGTGCACGAGAGCTAAACTTATCCCGGGATCTCTCATTCTCTCAGCTTTTTTTTGGTAGTTTTAGGCCCAGTTCACACTGCCACAACTTTGAAGCCGGCATCCCAGCGCGACTTCGGCATGACTTGCATATAACTTTTTTAAAAGAAGTCAATGTAAGTCATGCCTAAGTCGACTAAAAGTAGTGCAGGAACCTTTTTCTAAGACGGAGCGCCGAAAGTCACTCCTATTAGAATGGTTCCATTGCACTTAATGGGGTGCGACTTGTGCTCTCAAAATAAATGCACATTTTTTTTTTTTTTGCAGGTAAAAAAAAAAAAATCTGCTTTTTTTTTTTTTTGAACCTGTAAAGCATTTTACCAGCGATCAGCAGATCTCTGGTGCCATGCAAATCTCCAGCAGATCTGCTAGTGTATCTGTGTGCCTGTACATCCCGTATGAGCAAGCAGATACGATCTGACAGGAAGAATCAATGAACTACCATTACGTGCTGTGGTAGTTCAATGAGAACTACAAGTCGACAGACGCAAAGGATGGCGGGGCTTGTAGTTCATTCACACACACAGGGTGGGCGAAGCCCCATGCAGCCACACTGATTTCAAGTGACAATTATTATGGGGAACTTCTCCCTGTGCTGTTGTCATGGGGAGAGGGGAGAATAGGGCAGTGGCTGCAGCATTGGGAACACGTTACATGTGCCACCCTAAAAACGGATGGAAGATGTAACATGTTTCCAGAGGTGAACTTATCCTTTAATCCATTTGTCTTTGTGACCAGGACAGAAAGTGATTGGAAAATAAAAAATGTAAGTCACCACAACAGGAATAGTGGGGAATTCTTCCAATAGGGGACACTTATTCCAGGGACAATTAAAGTGGGAGTAAACTCTCATGTATGATTTTTACCTATAGTTAAGTCTATAATAAGGCTTACCTACAGGGACAGTAAATATCTCCTAAACCTGCCCTGTTTAGGAGATATTCACTTGTGAATGGGCCTGTGAAATCAACGGTGTATGCGCTCTGAAGGAACCTGTGCCTTAAGCAGCGGCTCCTGCGTGCAGGTGCAGGAGTGACGTCATCGTGGTGCGGCCAAACAGACGGCTGGAGGATGCGAACCCGGAAGGAAGACCGGGTGAAGATGGAAGCCCTGTCAGCGGCTTTGTTTTAGGGTAAGTTTAACATACTAGCACATTATAACTTTACCTTGCAGGTTAAAAAAAAAAAAAGTATGGCTTTTTTTACTACCACTTTAAGGCTGGGTTCACACTAGTACATGTTATCCGGACTGCATTGCTGTGCACATCACATGCAATGTCTGTGTGATGGGAATTCAGCCATATAAACTGTATGGCTGAAATCCCATCTCATTTGCACCAAAGTGGTGCAGGACCCCTTTTTTGGTCCGCACTGGAATCGGATCGCATAGGTGTTTGCGCATGCGATCCAACTCCTGTCCGATTTCACAGTTTGCACTGCGATCCGATTTGGGGGTGTCATTAAGTTTACATTGATACCTGCAGCAATTTGCAGAGAGCAGTGTGAACTGCTTGCAAGTGAGATGCAAAGTGGGAACCCGAACAAGGATCGCGCTGGTTCCTGCATCGCCCCAGTGTGAACCGACTTAAAGGGGATTTTCCTGACTTTGGAGAGATTTCCTCTAGCTTCAAGGTGGCTTGACGGCAATATGTCGCCTCTAAACCCTTGTAAGGCAGCAGCACTGCTCCGCATTTACTTGAAAGGGGACAGTGCCAACACACGCCATGTGTACCATCCCCTCAGGCCACCATGTTCAGTTAGGCTGTGAAAATGAAAATGAACCGCTTGTTTTTACCACCCCCTTCCCCAGCCATAATTGTAAAGACTTGTATAGGGAAAGTACTGTGGTTTTCAACTGGCTTCTTTTGTACTGAAAGCTAGAGTTTTCATATTCTTTAGCAGCCATTTAATTTTCCAATCTGAAATGCGCTTAAAAAATTTGAAGCGTTTGTATCCTTCCCCGCTTCCAGGAAAACCGAGATGTTTGCTGTGAGTGTGAAGGTGTATTGTCACAATGTAATCACTACAGAATATACTCACTACATTACATCCATTCAGACAAAACTGTGATTGCACGCCATTCATTAACTACCAGACGGAGATTTCAAAGAATAAAATGATTCTTTTATTGCACACTATAAAAAAAAATTCCTACATTTTCCCAAAGCCATACAGATCTTTCCACTCTGCTTCACATTTATAAATGTGAAATGAATCCTCAGCCATCAGAACCTTTTTTGGGACATTAAGACCTTGATTACATGAGCTTTGCTGTCTGAAGAGCAATCCACATTTAGAATGCTTTACAGAGAGCATTTTGCAGGTGTTGTATCGGCTCCTCATGACTTGTTTTAAACCCCAAATGCTGGACTACCTCGTTGCATCCACGTGCGTTATGTGCAGCTGCAGGGAGGTTGCAGCATTGCCCTTTTCAACCAGAGCCACAAAGCAGGGCTGTATAGGAGGTGTACACCCCCCAGCCACTAGCTTCCCAGCAAGAGGGAGAGCAATTAAAAGATAGGTTCACCTTTTGTAACTTTACTTTTGGGCAGCCCCCCGTATCTCCCCGTGACAGCGGGTGAGGGTTCCTCTCCCCGCACCAGCTGTCACATTTTAAAAAACAGAACAGTTATGCGGGGCTCCGCCCACGCAGCCACATCAATTCATTCACAGAGTTCAGTGAATGAAGGAGTCTTATATGCCAGTGCGGCAGACAGCTTGTAGTTCTCAATGAACTTTCAGAGCACTGATGAGCACCCTCACCGTTCATTGACTCTTCCTGCACTTCAGTAAAGCTGCATTCACCTAGGTGTTCTGACTCACGGGCAGATTTGCTGCGATTTTGACCGCGATCCCAAAATGGTCACGTGTGAACAAATTGCACAACGCACATTTCAGATGCCATTAGTCTGAATGGCACCTAAAAGCGCGGTGTGGTTCTACCGCGGTAAACCACGTTGCGTGAAGCTTGTCACCAAAAAAAAAAGTCCAGGAGGTTCTTTTGGGAGACATGCTTCACATGATGCGGTTTTGCAGGACTGCAGCATGATTTATCGCATGACAATCGCGGCAGTATCCTTTTTAGATAAGGAAGAACAGCCGGCAACTCCGTAATCCTCTGATGATCATCAGAGGATTACGGAATTGCCGGCTGTTTTTCCTTATCTTTGAATACTT
Organism: Glandirana rugosa; assembly: GCA_018402905.1. Lineage (NCBI taxonomy): Eukaryota > Metazoa > Chordata > Amphibia > Anura > Ranidae > Glandirana > Glandirana rugosa. The sequence goes on along the minus strand of BLSH010073795.1, from coordinate 1,224,236 downwards.
TTTTGTATGGTGTGTGGGAACACATCACAGCGCAGGCACCCTGGCTACCACTTTGTTTGGATTTTCTGTTCCACTGTGCAGAGCGTTGCAACCACATTGCTTGATCCTTTTTAGATGTCATTCAAATGAATGGCATCTGAAATGTGTGTTGTGCGATTTGTCATTCCCACCTGGGCGTTTTGAAATCACGGGCAGAATTATCGCAAATCTGCACGCAATTCTAAACACCCAGGAGTAAATGCAGCCTGTCTACCCGTATGGAAGGTAGAGGTAGGCTGGAGTCTGGCATTGCACCTGCAATCCACTGATCGTGGGTGCAATGCTTTGCAGGCTGCAGTGTAAAAAAAAAATAAATTCCCTTTTTCTTACCTGCAAAATGATGTGCATTTATCTCTTTTTTTTTTTTTTTTATAAAAAAGTTAGCCTTTTAGCCTAGCCCCCGTCAACCGCAAGTGTAAACAAGCCCCAACTCTGTATGGTGAGAAGTCTGCAGTGCAACCAGAGGGACCTTGCTGGGGTTAGGAGTAAGGCTCCATGCACACTGAAGCTGATAAACGACTGTTTATGGTCGTTTGGGCTTTTTTTTTTTTTTTTTAACAGCCCAAAGGTGCCCCTTTATGTTACCTTATGCGTCAATGCACACATAGGCGTTTATTGTCGTTTAACAGCAGTGGCGTTTTTGGGATGTTATCTGAATGTCCTGAATTGGCATTCAAAAGTCATTCCTCTGACCACAAAAAAAGCTGGACGCCAATAAATGCCGCTAAACGCCATTTATCGGCGTCCAGCATTTTTGTAGTCAATGGAAGATAATGTAGTTAAAAGGATACAAACGCTCAAAAAATGCTGACACCGATAAACGTGCATAAACACTATTACAAAACGCTGATAAAAGCTAGTTTTAAAAGCAGCGTTTTTCTGCCAGAAATCCAACGTCCAAAACGACTATATAGAGCGTCCAGTGTGCATGGCGCCTAAAGGTAAGTATTGACTTCTTCTAAACTGATGAATACATTTGTTTTTCTTTGGATATGTATTATAGCAGAAAGTAAAATTTTTATTTATTTTTTTCTTCAAACTGGTCGGTCTTTTTTTGTTTATAGCGCAAAAAAAAATAAAAACCGCAGAGGTTACATAGTTAGTCAGGTTGAAAAAAGACACAAGTCCATCCAGTTAAACCAAAAAAAAAAAAAAAAAAGACATTAACCTAGTACGAAAAGACCCCAAAAAACGGAAGGAGACCTAGTTGACACCCACTTCCTAACATATACCGTAATAAACCAACATATACATATGCAGGGAAAAAAAAAAAAAAAAAAACCAACTTGACCTACCTGAACACAGAAAAAAGTTGGACTGATTGATACATTGGAGACGCCAAAAATAAAAAAAAACG
>BLSH010073795.1:1206639-1221644 GCA_018402905.1 Glandirana rugosa | reverse complement strand
ATTCCATTTCAGATGTCCGAACCTTTCTAGTCAAACATTTACCTATCTTTTGACCGATTTTCTGACTTAAGTCTCTCATCACCAATTACTAAGAATAAGACTTCTGAATTCAGTCTTTTAGCCAGTTTTCTATCCATTTACAAACTGATCTTTCCAAGCCTGTAGACTTTACCTTACACATTAGCCGTGTGTGGAGAATGGTGTCAAACGCTTTTGCAAAATCCAAGTATACCACGTCCACAGCCACCCCTCTGTCCAAGGTTTTACTTACCTCCTCATAAAAAGAAATCAGGTTTGTTTGACAACTTCTGTCTTTCATGAATCCATGCTGTCTGTTGCTTAAAATATTTTTATCCAACAAGAACTCATCTATGTGGTCTTTTATTAAACTCTCCAGTATCTTCCCAGCTATAGAAGTTAAACTAACAGGTCTATAGTTACTTTGATCCCTTTTTAAATATGGGCACCACATTGGCCCTACGCCAATCCAGTGGTACTATTCCAGTCATTAAGAAGTCCCTAAAAATGAGATACAATGGCTTTGAAATGACAGAGCTCAATTCCTTTAGGATCCGTGGATGGATGCCATCTGGTCCAGGTGCTTTATCTACCTTTATTCTGTCTAAATACATCTGGACCATTTCCCTTTTGAGCCATTGTGGATCATTTGGGGCCGTGTCACTACCACCCCGACGTGGACATGAGCTCCCCCATGCTCCTTTGTATACACAGAGCTGAAGAAAGTATTTAATAAGTTTGCCTTCTCTTTGTCCCCAGTCACGCACTCTAGATTATTTTGTAAAGGGCCTACATGCTCAGACCTGACCTTTTTACTATTAATATATTTGAAGAATTTTTTGGGGTTTGTCTTACTATCTTTTGCAATCTGTCGTTCGTTGTGAATTTTTGCATCCTTGATTTCGTTTAAGAGGTGATCAAATACCACCAAAAGAAAGCTCTATTTGTGGGGAAAAAGGACATAAATGTTATTAAAGTTATAAAGTAACGCAAAAAATGGCCTGGTCGTTAAGGAGGTAAATCCTTGCGGGGCTGAAGTGGTTAAATGAACAAGCTGAAGTTAGAAGCCGATTGGCTCCCATGCACAGCTGCACCAGATTTTGCACTCTCCAGTTTCAGTAAACCAACCCCACTGTTACTTTGGTCTACATGGACACAGTGACAGATTCTCTAAGTTATAAATCTTATAAAAAATTTCCCATTATGTACACAGGTTAGTGAAAGAAAAATCTGTGCACGTCTGCCTCCTAAAAACCCCAGCCTGCCTTCCTGCAGGTGAGATGGCATGGAGTGATATTACCTTCCAACGTCAGTTTAATGAGTGACAGAATAAATACCATATTAGTTAAATAATGTCTATGTGCCAAACACATCATTATCTCCTGTGTATAGGATCTCTCAGGGACGGGCTGTGTCAATCTGTAATCTCTGCACTCATCGCTCACTATCAGAGACTGCAAATAAATACCTGCCTCCTCCAATCAGATGCCACATATAATTACACCGCAGGGGATAAAAGGATCAATCCCGTCAGCTACGCCTGGGGCAATTTTTCATTATAGAATAAAGAAAGTGTTCTGGTTATATTGACAGCAATTATTCTTAATGGCACAAATCTACATCAACAGTACACAACAAGAACTATTTATCAATCTGCCAAAAATAAAAAAATAAATAAATAAAAATAGTTTGCCTGCAGCAACCAGATTCTCCCTGTCAGTGCAGAATGAGAGAATGTGATTATCTGATATACGCAACCATTTCTTCATCCACACAGTTTAATAATCCAGGCCTTATGTGACCTATATATGGAATTAGACTTGGATGGAGATATAAAGAGCAATACAAGAGCAGAAATAATTCCTCACCTGAATACGCAGCACCAGCCCCCCACCCCCATCCATACTTCTATTCATGCAACCAAGAGCCTATTGTATTTGATGACATGATATCTCTGAATAAAGGGTAATCCGAGTTTAGATTGGCTAGGACAATAGAGGCCAATTTTCTGTATATGCTTCATGAGACAGTCATAGACTGGAGACACATTACATGAGACTGCTAGAGATCACTGCTATTAAAAGCACTTTTACACATCAATGCTTCCATATCTTTGTTTGCTCTCTACAGCAATGGGCGTGTCAGACCTCTGCAGAGAGGTCACTGCTTCCCACTTTGCAGCACACTGGCAGGGGAGAGGCTTTTCTACTCAGGTTGTGGTTGCTTTTGGAAAACAAAGAGTAAGACATTGAACATCTATTGTTTTGGTGAACCTGGAATGTATTTAGCTAGATTAAAGCCCAACTCAGGGCAACTAAAAATTGGGCTGTGGTTACACTGCAAGGATTAAAGAGGAAGTAAACTCAGATGGGGTTTACTTTCCTCTACATGCCCCTGTAATGTAGAAGCATAATGGGCTACTATGCATCGCACAGTAGCCCATTATGTGCCACTTACCTGCAAACGAAGCCTGCGATGTCCAGCGCTGTCCCCTGTGCTGGCAGTGTCCATCTTCTGCCCCTCTTCCTTCTGGGGCGCGACTCCAGCACTGTGACTGGCCGGAGTCACGTGACGTCAGTCCCGCACATGCGCGCGGGAGCCGCCAGTCACGGCACGATCACAGTGGAGGAACAGCACGGAGGCCGTTCCTTCACTGCGAATGTGCTGACATGACGTCGGCACAGCAAATGCACTGCACATCTCCTGAACCGTGCAGGTTTAGGAGATATGCAGGGCACCTACAGGTAAGCCTTATCATAGGCTTACCTGTAGGTTAAAGTGGTTGTCACAAGTTGACAACCACTTTAAAGTATTTGCAAAGGCATTCTATGCATGAAGGTAAAAAAAAAAAAAAAAAAAAAAAAAAAAAAAAAAAACCTTCTCTGTGTAGCAGCCCCCCATTATTTACCTGAGCCCAATCTTCCTCCAGTGATGTGCTAGGCTCTCCCTCCTCATTGGCTCACGCAGTAGCAGGAGCTGCTGGCTCCCATCAGTGTAGTGCATGTTACCTCAGCTTGCAGAGCTTGGATTCATTGAATGAGTTTACCAAAAATGTAAATATTGCAGAACATATAGCCTCATGCTACATAACTAAGCTTCATTTCATGCAGAATAAAATAAATTATTAATGTATGCACCGAAATTTTGGGCGCTGAAAATTATAGGCCGTAAACAGTGTTTTTTGGCATCGGCCAAAACAAGAAAACGGCGTGCTGCCCATTGCGGGGTGTTCTGTGTTCTAGAGGAGATGAGAAGTTTTAGATTGCTCAGATAGCGCGGCTTGTAAGAGCCGCTCTATTTGTGAAACTCTCATATAAAGTAACTGCATGCAGAGAGACCTGTCACAGTTCGGCGGTGATGTCGGGGGTGGGCGGGACCGAACGGCTATCAAACACCAGCCAATGGGATAGGGGCTGGGCAAGTTTTTGATAGCTAGTCGGTCCCGCCCACCCCCGACATCACCGCCGAATTGTGACAGGTCTCTCTGCATGCAGTTACTTTATATGAGATTTTCACACAGAGCGGCTCTTACAAGCCGCGCTATCTGAGCAATCTGAAACTTCTCATCTCCTCTAGAACACAGAACACCCCGCAATGTGCTCAGGTAGGTTGCATATGACAATTGTATTTAAAAATATAACAATTTTTTTAAAAACTGTAATTTTCAGTTTCAGTTTTCGGCTAAGTGTATTTTCAGTTTCGGTTTCGACACCAAAATTTCCAATCGGTGCACCGCTAATCCAAATTAGAAAGCTATCTTTAGATAGATTTTTACTCCAAAGGCATTTTATTAAAATAAATTTGATAAAAAAAATCTGATTTAAATTACTGAAAAATCAGATTTTTTTGTTTATAAAAACAATCATTGAATTTTATCTACCACAAAAGAAAAAAAAGAAAAGAAAAAAATTCCAGCTGCATTTTAAAGATGCTGCAACCAGATGAACAAAACCTTTCCAAACCAGCAGGCAATCTTTTAAATGTAAACTTCAAGGACAACGCCGTTTTAAAACGCAGCTTAACTAGTTCTGCCAGTTCTCTACAGGAAGCAGCATCCTCCTCTAATCTCTTACCATGCTAAACACGTCACAGCACAGCCATCCATCTGCAGGAAAAGTGAACTGATAAATGTTCTGCTGTCATTAATGCAAATGCTGCACAGCATCGTCCGCCTTACAGCAAATAACAGGCCGTAAAGCAATGTCACTATGAAATCTATGGATGCGTCAATGACAACAGGGACCATGCATTGTCCTCGCTGAGGTCTAGGAGTGCCATGAAACACTACAGCCCACCAAAGCAAGTCATGCAAATCTAATTCTGTTCATTTGTTCGCTCCATCAGGTCTCCCACAGTGACAGCTGAAAAGACTTGTGTGGGTAGAGGATTATTCTGCAGCTGTCCTACAATCAGGAGAATAGAAATAGCCTGAATTATGCTTATCACCCCAGTGCAAAGACTTCCACCACATCTATTCTGGTCCTGCACTCATCCGGCATCCTGCTGCTCTAATATATAGAGGGGAGGGATAAGGATACAGAATGATGGCACCAGCTAGGATAATTCCAGGAGCCTTCTATTTCTGCTGGAATTTCACCATGCCTCTCAGCAAGCCAGTCAATGGCAGGCATTGGGCCTCATTCACATGTGAGTTTAGGGGAAGACTTCTTCAAACAGGTACAGGTGGGAATCCTCAAACAAAGCAATGAGAGGATGGCGGCGCCCGCAGTCGTTCACATATAATCGGAGCTGCAATGATTGCCTGTGGATGATCGCAAGCCATTTGTACCCAGTGCCGATTATCCATAGGTAACTGCTGCATGTCTGATTGCAAGCGAGCGGCCGCAGGCGCTGTCACCCTCTTATTGCTTTGCATGGGGTTTCCCAATTGATTAAGTAAGGACCGACCACATTTTCAATCAGTCTTTGGCTGTTCCCGCTAGAAATAAGTCAAACTAACAATCGGGATCGCTGGAAAATTCTTCTTTGACCAGCACTGCAGCCAATCAGCTGCAGGCTGATCAGTGTATTCTGACAGCGGAGGAGTCCCTGCTTTTAGAATACAATAGCACAGCGGGGAGGAGGATGGATGGAGGAATCTGTTCATTTTTTTTTCTGATCAGCCAACCGGCTAATGGAAAAAAAACAAACCTGACCTATCTATAGGCAGCTTTAGACATGGTACAGGTAAGGCCTGCAGTGGTAAGCATTTAGAGCTTGTTTACACTTGAGGCAGTCCTCTGAAATGCGATCTGCAGGGAGTTGCTTCTCAGAGGGCATCTGACATGAGGACTGTAACCTCATCACTATTCCACAATCCTCCTATCCTACCAGTTTATGCCTGTTGGACACACCGGCTACCCTCTAAGTCCAGCAACTGGTCAGACCTTAGGTCCCTACATACAGGGTCTGGTCTGTTCAGCCTCAGACATGATGAGTCCATAGCATTTCCATGGTCCTCTATGTCGATAGACGTACATTCAAGCTTTACAAATGAACTCTATTAGGACTAATTATGAGCGGGCTTACCCAGGAGGTTCTGAGATCGTATTTTGTTTTTAAAAAACATTTGTCATGGAGTGCATATATACACATTAGTGCAGTGTCTATGCATGATTCCTCTTATATCCCTGATGGAGATTTAAAGAGACTCTGAAACGCGTTGGCTTGAGGATATCTGTTTGTACTACTATAATGCTGTAGATCTATACACCCAGTGCAATTTAATCATGTCCATGCTTTTATGTTTGTGATACTAGTCTAATATGTTTACTAATAAAATGTAGAATTTTTACAAGCCATATACATTTTTGAGTGCCTTAAAGGTCCCACCCCAGGGGTTATTCTGTTTTTCTGGTGGTGAGTAGTTGGTATGTTCGCTCGCACCATCACATTGCGGTGTGGCTTCAATAGGTTGTGGGATAAGAAGCATGTCCCTTCGTTTATACATGCAGAGCTCCATCCTGTGTGTCTCCTCGCTGATCAACGGGTGCCGGTGGGCATCCATTGGCTGGCACCCATTGATCAGCTTCTGTTGTGACTAATCATAGTAGAAGTGGGGCACCAGCAGCATGTGCACCCCCTACATGGAAGGGCAGAGTCATGTATTTATACGCGATTCTGCGCAGAGCGGCTGACCATTAAGTGGCTAGTAATAAATAATCTATGTCTGTGTTGTTATTGGAGAGTTCTCCTCCCTACCTGTCTGGTAAAACGTTGTCAAAAGACAGGAAGTGAGGCGAAACTCTCTAACGGATCCCGGGATAACTGTACAAAGCCAATAGGAGTTCTAATCTTTCCCTATTCTATCCAAAACTAAGAAATAGAAGTTTCATTTGGACACACACTTTGAGAATTGGGAATGAATGGTATGTATGCAGTAATGTTATGGTGACCACCAAAATTAGATCTGGCAATGTTGTCACTGAAGGCCTCATACATGGTACACTGGCATATATGGCATCTGAATGCCAGACTTTACCAGGACTTGTGGATCCAGACTATGGCTCAGACTGCATCCGGTCACCATATAGCTTATACTGGCTAGGATTTCAACCATGGGCCTGCCACATCAGCTCAGGCTGTGATTGAACCCTGGGATTTGTAGTTCCACAAACCACAAGGGGACAAGGCTCATCCATGGTTATTCCATAGTCATGGCTTGCCGATGCCTGACACCTCCTGCTGAGCATGTAAGGCCAGAAGTTGTATGCAGTTGTCATGGCTGGGACTTGTAGTTCCCTTGCTGATGTTCAACTACACACCACCCCTGGCTGGCATTACATGCTGGGCACTGCACAGTCTCAGGTCACACCCGACTGGCATCCCATTCTGGGACCTACAGTTCCACATCCTTATTATAAGTACGTTTCCTCTGGCTGGCACGGCATATGCTGGGACTTGTAGTTCCACATCTACAGTACTCTACAATTACAATCACCTCCAGTTCCATGTGGAGATTTTAGGGTACACCTTCAGATGCTGCTCTAGGCTGGCCTTGTAGTGTCAGGGACTGTCATGGCATGCTGGGACCTGTAGTACCACAACCATGGTACAGATGAAAATTGCCCCTGGTGGTTGTGCCAAGCTGAGACTTCATGCTCCACCCAAGAGACCGCTCCAGGCTGGGACATGGGGAGTCATAGGTTGTCATGGCATGCTGGGACCTGTAGTTCCTTGGGCTTTGTATATCTAAGAATCACTTCTGGCCACCATTCTTTGCAGGGACCTAATGATACAGCTCCAGGCTAATATATGTAGAGTCAGATTGTCATGGCATGCTGGGAACTGTAGTTCTGCAGACACTGTACAACTAAGTTTCAGCAAAGTGTGACAGCCAAAACGTGAGCATGTTACACCTTCAAGGACAGGTCTAGGCCGATATATACTGTCACGGGTTGTCCTGGCATGCTGGGACCTGTAGTTCCTTTGACACTGTACAATTAAGGGTCACTTTTCACTGTCACACTTTGCTCAGACTTTATGTTCCACCTTCAGGAGTAGCCCCAGGCTGGGATCTCAAGCCAGGACATTAAGAGTTACAGGCTGTCATGGCATGCTGGGACTTGTAGTTCCTGAGACATCATAGAACTAAGGCTTACCCCTGGCTGTCATGCCCTGCTGAGACTTAACAGTCTATCTTCAGAAGTAGCTCCAGGCTGACATCTCAGGCTGAGATATGGGGAGTCACGGTTGTCATGGCATGCAGGGATCTGTAGTTCCTTAGGGTTTGTACATCTAAAGCTGGATAAACACTGTCCAATTTTCTGTAGATTTTTCCCTTCAGATTTACCAAAAGCATATAATATGAGGTCAAACCTTAGGAGTTTCAATTTGTATGTAATCAGGCCGGCCTTGCACTACATGGTTTTGGTAAATATGAAGCAAATCTGACAACAAAAGATGGATCGTGTGTATGGGGTCTAAGAGTCACTTCTGGCTGCCATGCCAGACCTAATGATACAGCTCCAGGCTAATATATGTAGAGTTAGATTATCATGCCATGCTGGGAACTGTAGTTCTGCAGACAAGTCTCAGCAAAGTGTGACAGCCAAAAGGTGATCATGTTACAGCTTCAAAGGACAGGTCTAGGCTGATCTATACTGTCACAGGTTGTCCTGGCATGCTGGGACCTGTAGTTCCTTTCACACTGGATGACTAATGCTTACCCCAGGCTGTCATGGTATGCTGGGACCTGTAGTTCCTCAGACACTGGATGACTAATGCTTACCCCAGGCTGTCATGGTATGCTGGGACCTGTAGTTCCTCAGACACTGGATGACTAATGCTTACCCCAGGCTGTCATGGTATGCTGGGGCCTGTAGTTCCTCAGACACTGGATGACTAATGCTTACCCCAGGCTGTCATTGTATGCTGGGACCTGTAGTTCCTCAGACACTGGATGACTAATGCCTACTCCAGGCTGTCATGGCATGCTGAGATCTGTAGTTCCTCAGACACTGGATGACTAATGCTTACCCCTGGCTATCATTGTATGCTGGAACCTGTAGTTCCTCAGACACTGGATGACTAATGCTTACACCAGGCTGTCCTGGCATGCTGAGATCTGTAGTTCCTCAGACACTGGATGACTAATGCTTACCCCAGGCTGCCATGGTATGCTGTGACCTGTAGTTCCTCAGACACTGGATGACTAATGCTTACCCCCAGGCTGTCATATTATGCTGGAACCTGTAGTTTCTCAGACACTGGATGACTAATGCCTACCCCAGGCTGTCATGGTATGCTGGGACCTGTAGTTCCTCAGGCACTGGATGACTAATGCTTAGCCCAGGCTGTCAAGGCATGCTGACACTTTATATTCCACCTCCAGAAGTAGCCCCAGGCTGGGATCTGAGGACAAGATATGTAGAGTCACAGGCTGTCATGGCATGCTGAGATCTGTAGTTCCTCAGACACTGTATACTAAAGCTCACCCCTGGCTGTCACACCATGCATGGACCTGTAATGTCCCAGATTGGGATCTAACATCAGGACAGGTTGTTACAGGCTGTCATGGAATACTGGGACTTGTAGTTCCTCAGACATTGTCTGCCAGGCTGTCATGCCTTGCTGACACCCCGAGCCTGGACATGTAGTGTCAGGGGTTGTCATGCCATGCTGGGACCTGTAGTTCCTCAGATACTGTATAAAGGTCACCTCTGTCTGTCACACCATTCATGAACCTGTAACACTCTGTCTCTCATAATTTTCTGCTCGCTACGCTCGGGGTTGTAGTTCCCCAGCCCGCTCCTGGCTGCCATCTCTTGCAGGGTGTCTGAGTGTCATGGCATGCTGGGACCTGTAGTCCCTCAGTCACTGTATAAAAGTCACACCATGCATGAACCTGTAGCGTCCCCTCTCCCATAATCCTCTGCTCTGTCCGCCATGCTGAGAGTTGTAGTTCCCCGGGCTGTTCCTGCCATCTCCTGCAGTGTACCTAGCTGTCATGGAATGTTGGGACCTGTAGTACCACAGCCATTGGACCAGCAGCTGGCATGCCACGTTGGTGGTTGTAGTTCCTCAGGCTGACTCAGGAATGTGTATGGGAGGATCTCTCAGGCCTGTGCCTACCTGTATTACCTGAACAAGTTCTCATACAACCCCCATTCCCCACCTACCCAGCCCCCTCCTTACCTGGGCCCCGGGGCCCCCACTACAGCCTCATATCCGGGTCACACATTGGGGGGGTCTGCTGCCATCACACGCTCTCTGTTCACAACCTGCACCTCAGCTCCCAGCGGCAGCCATCTTGGAATCGGATCAGCAGCCGAGCAGCTGAGCGGTGACGTCCCAGATCCCTGTCCCCGCCCACTGCACTGAACCCCGGCCATAGTACTGAATGGCTGCTGCCCTCATCCGCAATGGCGTCGTTGTATTCCCTGGTTGTCATGGTGACAGCATCCTTCACACAAGGGAATCCTCATTGAGCATCCATGGCTGCTAGCTTTGTTTCAGCTCAGGCTCGCTTTGTGTAGACAGGGGATAACCTGAAGTATATGTAAAGTGTTCCCCCGCCAATAACTGAAAAAGTCTCTTCAATAAACATAATTGAACAATAAAAAGCATCCTTTGAAAGGTCTCTCCCACATATGATCGATAATACTTCATGTATATGGATGCACGGGGGCCGGTGTAGTGTCATTAGTGGATACCCCACACAAATGGATGCTGGAAGGGACATTCCCTAAAAAAATGTATGTCCAATTTTATTCCTCAATGTCCACGTAGACATAGAGTTTGTTATAAAAAATGTTGGGAGGCCGAGCCAGCGAAGCGAGGACGTGAGGCTGACTGACCACTTTCCCCTGTGTCCACGTCAGCGGACTATACGTTTTTTTTTTAATGCGTGAGGAGGGACGCATGCACAGTTGTTCTCTTTTCGGGAAATGTCACTTCTGGTTTCCATTTTTGTGGGGTTATCAATTAATGACGCTACACCGGCGTAATGCCTCCCCAGAACCTGCTGCTGCTGAGTACAGGCGCCCATTGAGGTACTGGATGCACCCTCTGTACACTGCTATACACCCTTTTTAGCAAACTTTGCAATGAAAAAAACAGGGATTTTTGTTCACACCTATTGAACACATAATAGCAACCGATAGATTATATACATGTACAAGCTACTGGGATCTGAGCACAGGTACCGTATGTCTAGTTTCTGTTGTAGTGCAGGTGAGACCTAAACCTAGTAGCTCTCCCCCACTTTGTGTCTGTTTGCTCCTTGTTGGCATGGTGTCCACTGCAGCATTTGAGTTGGCAGAGCAGAGTAGGGACTGGCCAGGAGGGATTACTTTGACGCAGTTGGCCAGCTTAAACATGTATTGCAATATGTGTGGACAAAAATCCCTGTTTTTTAATTGCAAAGTTTGCTAAAAAAGGGTGTATAGTAGTGTGCAGAGGGTTTATCCAGTTTTTCTAGTGTTAACATGTGTTCACACCCCTTTAGCACCTGATATATTATATGCATGTACAAGCTATTGGGATCTGAGCACAGGTATATCTTTTGCTTTCCGACCACGTTGCATACTTTTACTGCTGCAAAGTGGCAGCGCTGCACGAATCGCTGCACATAGACGGCAATTCGTGCAGCTGCTGGCGGTGCGCTCTCGTGCCCACCGCATGCTGTGTGAGTGTGGCCGCAGGTCGGGCGGATTTGATGTCTGCCGGCGACCCGCGATCGCCTAATACAGAGGAAGAACGGGGACCCGCCGATGTAAAAACGTTGGATCCCTATTCTATCAGGGGACATGAGAGAGATCTACTGATCCCTGTAATCAGGATCAGTTAGATCTGTCATGTCCCTGCCAGCCCAGCCCCCACACAGTTAGAACACACTGAGAGAACACATTTAACCCCTTGATCACCCCCTTAGTGTTAACCCCTTCCCTGCCAGTAACATTTATACAGTAATCAGTGTCTATTTTTAGATCTGATCGCTGTATAAATGTCAATGGTCCCAAAAAAAAGTGTCAAAAGTGTCCAATCTGTCTGCCGCAATATCGCAGTCCCGATAAAAATCACAGATCACCGCCATTACCAGTAAAAAAAAAAAAAATAATAAAAACACCATAAATCAATTCTCATTGTTTGTAGACACGATAACTTTTGTGCAAATCAATCAATAAACGCTTTTTGCGATTTTATTTACCAAAGATATGTAGAAGAATACATTTTGGCTTAAACTGATGAGTAAATTTGTTTTTTTTATATATTTTTTGTGGATATGTATTACAGCATAAAGTAAAAAATATTGTTTTTTTTCCCAAAATTGTCGCTTTTGGTTTGTTTATAGTGCAAAAAATAAAAACCTCGGAGGTGATCAAATACCACCAAAAGAAAGCTCTATTTGTGGGGGAAAAAAGGACATGAATTTTGTTTGGGTACAACATCGCACGACCAAGCAATTGTCAGTTAAAGAGACACTTTAGGGAAGGGGGCAAATTCTTCAGGGGCTGAAGTGGTTAAGGCACCCAATGAGATGCATGGGAAGAAGCGGTTGCACGTGATTGTACGCCAAGAGTTTAGGTAAAGTGCCTACATGCCAACTGATGTACTGTATGCTCCAAACGCACACTGTCCGTTCCCACTCATCTCCATAGGCAACTGGACATGGCATCAGCGACATTAGGAGGCGTTGCACAGGCCCTGCGCACTGTATGGTCCCTGTAGATCTGTACGTATGTATTAAAATACCTTCTATTTCCATATTCTTCATTTACAGTGAGGGGAAAAAGTATTTGATCCCCTGCTGATTTTGTACGTTTTCCCACTGAGAAAGAAATGATCAGTCTATAATTTTAATGGTAGGTTTATTTTAACAGTGAGAGACAAAATAACAACAAAAATATCCACAAAAATGCATTTCAGAAGCGTTATAAATTGATTTGCATTTTAATGCGTGAAATAAGCATTTGATCCCCTATCAATCAGCAAGATTTCTGGCTCCCAGGTGTCTCCTATACAGGTAACGAGTTGAGATTAGGAGCACTCTCTTAAAGGGAGTGCTCCTAATCTCAGCTTGTTATCTGTATAAAAGACACCTTTCCACAGAAGCAATCAGATTCCAATCTCTCCACCAAGGCCAAGACCAAAGAGCTGTCAAAGGATGTCAGGGACAAGATTGTAGACCAACAATTGGCTGGAATGGGCTACAAGACCTTTGCCAAGCAGCTTAGTGAGAGCGTGACAAAAGTTATTGTGATTATTCGCAAGTGGAAAAAACACAAAATAACTGTCAATCTCCCTCAGGCTGGGGCTCCATGGAAGATCTCCCTTCGTGGAGTACTATTGATCATGAGAATGGTGAGGTATCAGCCCAGAACTACACAGGAGAATCTTGCCAATGATCTTAAGGCAGCTGGGACCATAGAAAATAATTGGTAACACAATCCGCCGTGAAGAACTGAAATACTGCAGCGCCCGCAAGGTCCCCCTGCTCAAGAAAGCACATGTACAGGCCCATCTGAATCTTGAAAATGAACATTTGAATGATATTAGTGGAGAACTGGGTGAAAGTGTTGTGGTCAGATGAGACAAAAATCAAGCTCTTTGGCATAAACTCAACTCGCTGTGTTTGGAGGAGGAGGAATGCTGCCTATGACCCCAAGAACACCATCCCCACCGTCAAACATGGAGGTGGAAACATTATTCTTTGGGGTGTATTTCTGCTAAGGGGACAGGACAACTTCACAGCATCAAAGGAACGATGGGCGGGGCCATGTACCATTAAATCTTGGGTGAGAATCTCCTTGCCTCAGCCAGGGCATAGACAATGGGCCGTGGATGGGTATTCCAGCATGACAATGACCCAAAACACATGGCCAAGGCAACAAAAGAGTGGCTCAAGAAGAAGTGCATTAAGGTCCTGGAGTGGCTTAGCCAGTCCCAGACCTTGATCCCATAGAAAATATGTGGAGGGAGCTGAAGGTTCAAGTTACCAAACATCAGCCTCAAAACCTTAATGGCTTGGAGAGGATCTGCAAAGAGGAGTGGGACAAAATCCCTCATAAGATGTGTGCAAACCTGGTGGCCAACTACAAGAAATGTGGTCAGGGTGTTAATTAATACTCAGGCTACCACCTACCCCCCAACAGAGGGAGGAGCCCCAAGAGAAGCAATGGAGGTAGACACCAAGCTCCACTAAATCAATCATATAACACAGTTCAATATGATGTTTCCAGAGAGAGAAGTTATTATACCCCATCCCGATCTAGAGACAGAGGATCCAGACAGGAGGTTTACAGATATAATTACAGTAACTGGCAAAATAGATCTCCAATTAATACATATAATAAATTTTCCCCCTTGAGGAATCATGATTCTAGGACTCATTCCTATGCACCAGATGAATTGTCATATTCGCCATACAATTACAACCAGAGAGGTCCTGGCCCTTTTTACAATCAGGGTTTTCCCAGGGGAGCACCTCGTGCTGGCAGAGATGGAAACCCAAGAGAGGAACTAGAAGGAGGAGGCGAGTCCAAAAGAAAAAGACAAAGGACTTGATAGGTCAGGGTATTTTCAATCTCAGTAAGGTTTCCCTGTCTGAGAATGAGAAAATGATTTTGGACAAGGGCCTGAAATTCATTCCCCCTAGAAGAATGAATACATTTGAAACATTTATAGATGTACAGAAATATATACGTAAAGTAAATATTCAACGGTACCTAATGTGAAACCCTGTAAGACCTACCTTACGCCTTCCGAACAATGGAGTGGTTCATTCCGGTCTCTCTAACCCTTCTTTGTTCAACCCCTCGGTGCCAGTGGCCCCAGCAGTTAAAATGTTTAAGGAGCTGGTACTAGCTGATCTTGATAAAGTAACTGTTAATGCAACTAGAACACATGCAGGAATTACATAGTTACATAGTTACATAGTTACATAGTTAGTGAGGTTGAAAAAAGACTCGAGTCCATCAAGTTCAACCCATGTGTGTGCTTTCATGTCAGTATTACATTGTATATCCCTCAATGCTTTGGTCCCTTAGGTGTGCATCTAGTAGTTTTTTGAATGTATCTACACTACTGGCAGAGACCACTGCTTGTGGAAGAGAATTCCACATTCTCACTGCTCTTACCGTAAAGAAACCTCTACGCATTTACATATCAGGAAATACAGTGCAGCACACATACAGCTCAGTACACCATCCATACATGTCAGAAGACACAGTGCAGCACACATACAGCTCAGTACACTGTCCGTAAATGTCAGTAAGTGCCTGAGAACTTGTGAATGTGTGAGGAGCAATGTGTCATGGGACATGTAGTCATGGGCAAGAAGTGAGAGGTTCCAAAGGTAGAAGTTTTTTTTTACCTTGCTATAGGGTCTTTCTATACTATACTTTGCAGCTTGATATTGGGGCACTCTGAAGGCAGGAGGAGCCAGAAGTGTTGACCCCAGAAGAGGGGAATCAGGGCTGCTCTGTGCAAAAACATTACGCAGAGCAGGTAAGTATAGCATATTTGTTATTAAAAAAAAAAAAAAA
>BLSH010073795.1:1196119-1206629 GCA_018402905.1 Glandirana rugosa | reverse complement strand
GGAAGTGGAAGAGACCCAAGTCTACGACTAGAAGGACGTATGTCTGAAATTTCATAAAAAAAAAAAAAAAATACTTTAAAGTCTGTATGCAGGAAGATCAGCATCTGAACCCAGAGAAGGTGAAGGCTGATAGACTGGAGGTAATAGAAGGCATTGCAATTACATTTAAAGTAAACTTTTAACAGTATTGTGCATTTATATTTAAAATGATCATATCCTGGAAAAAAAAAATGTCAGCTTTTAGCACTACTTTAATATAAAAGATTTCTATCTCCCTTCCACCCTTCATATGACTTCATGTCCGACTCCTAGGTAAAATACCCATATATCCTACTTCTGGGCGTATTTATTATTTATGCTTCTGTCTGTTATTCTCAGAGTGGATTAGAGATTTTGCTCCCCAACTATATAGTTGGTTATTTATATTTATCACTGCATATAGATATTTAAGACAAAATTTGCCTTTTTTTCTTTTAAAACTTTAAATATTCACTAAATTTTACACCACATTTTTTTGTAAGATTATCCGATTAATCAAAACCATAATCGACCAACTAATCGATTATGAAAATAATCGTTAGTTGCAGCCCTACTTGAAGTCATACAGATATGAATGCTACTCATTGGAAATCATGGGGTACAACATGATATGTGCCTTTGCAGTCCCAAGTCGCAGGACAAGTCACACAAGTGTGAAAGGGGCCTTAAATAAAAAAGGCAGTCATAGGGCTGGTTTAAAAAGCCTATGTGAAAATAAAGATTTGATTATCCGCCCCGCCGACAAAAGGGGGTGGGATTGTGGTTTTAGACAAGAGTACCTACCATGAAGAAATGCTGAAAATTTTGGAAGACAAAAATACGTATCAGCCTTTGGGGAGGGACCCAACCGGTACATACAAGAAAACTCTTAGCAATATTCTAGATAAAGGTTTACAAGATATTCTAAGCAAAAAAGAAAGAGCCCATTTACTCCCCC
Source organism: Glandirana rugosa (assembly GCA_018402905.1). Classification (NCBI taxonomy): domain Eukaryota; kingdom Metazoa; phylum Chordata; class Amphibia; order Anura; family Ranidae; genus Glandirana; species Glandirana rugosa. Next base: position 1,205,653 of record BLSH010073795.1, on the reverse strand, counting down.
TTGCACCCCGGATTCCAGTGTTGTACTATTTACCCAAGATCCACAAGGATCCTGTGAATCCCGCGGTCGACCAATTGTGAGTGGTATTGACTCACTAACCTCTCGCATCGGTCGATATATAGATCACTACTTACAACCTCTGGTAATAAAAACCCTGGCCTACCTTAGAGACACTAAAGCCACCTTAAAACTCATGGAGCAAATTACGATTAGGGAAGATACATGGTTGGCTACTGCCGACGTGGCATCGTTACATTCAAATATCCCACACTCGGCAGGACTCTCTGCGGCTAAATATTTCTTAGCCAAGGATGGTACCATTCCTCGTATCCAGCAGGAGTTAATTTTAGAGTTGCTCCAATTTGCTATGAAGCACAACTATATGTGGTACGATGGAAAATTCTATCTACAAGTAAAGGGTGTAGCTATGGGGGCAAACTTTGCCCCCAGCTTAGCTAATCTCTTTATGGCCAAGTGGGAGGAGGACTGTCTATTCTTTGGGGTGTCCTGAACTGGCCTTATGGGTCAGATATATCGACGGCGTCCTCCTCCTCTGGCATGGTACCCAAGCTGCCCTAGCTGAATTATTTGTAACCTTAAATAACAATACGAGGGGTATTTCGTTGACACACACTTCAAGCCAGACAAATATAGTCTTCTTGGATCTCGTAATATATGTACAACAGGGCAGACTTGCTACTCGTACCCATTTCAAACCTACTGATCGCAACGGGTATATACCCTTGGACAGTTGCCATCATAGACCATGGCTGGAATCTGTTGGTACGACTGAGACGGAATTGTACCCACGAAACAGAGTTCTTACAACAAGCGGAGATACTAAAGAACAAATTTATCAATAAAGGTTATGACCCACAAATGGTTGATAATGAAATAGTCCAGGCATATGATCTAGACAGGCATACACTCCTCACTGATAGAGGAAACGTAGATCGACCACAAAGGGACACAGACGGATTTAAATGGTCTTTCATTACGACTTATTCTAACCAACATAAACAGATTAAGAAAATTATTCAGAAACATTGGGACATACTTAAAAGTGACCCGATATTAGGGTCCTCGCTCCCAGAGAAGGCGAAAATCACCTATCGTGGAGCTCCAGCAATCAGGCATCAAATTGCACCCAATGTTATTGATCCCCCTATTAAACCTACATTTTTTAGAGAGCTAAAGGGTTATTTTCCTTGTAGAAAATGTAGAGTGTGTCAGTATAATGCCTGTAGAGATAGACGAATGGAAACTTTTACATCTACGGTAACCAACCGTACATATGCCATGAAACATTTCACCACCTGCACTACCAAAACCATAGTGTATTTAATAACCTGCCCATGTAAAAGACAATACGTTGGTCGTACCATTCGTCCTTTTTCCGTAAGGATGGGTGAACATATCCACGGGTATTATTAAGGGATCTACTAAATATACTGTCCCCAAACATTATTTAAAATACCATCAGCGAGACCCAACTGGTACTGTTTTTTCTATTATTGATAAATATGTGGCTCCATGGAGGGGTGGCGTAACGACCAGGGGCGTATCACGCCTTGAAACTTTCTGGATCTATGAATTAAAAACTCACTATCCCAAAGGTATCGATGTTGATTGGGATTCCAACGCCTTTATCAACCAAGCTTAATTCTTTCTCCCCCCTCCCCTTCCCTCCCCCTCTATTCATTAATTATTGTTAGTTATTGTTCCTGCATAGTACTGGTTGTTAGATAGGCATATTATTCCACAAGATTTATAAAAGGAATATTTTACATAATTTATATATAGCATTAAGTAATGGGACTTACTACTTTGCCGTTATTTGTGGATTTTGAATTTTCAACAGCCCATATGTATATACTAATTGCATACAATTCTTACATATATACACTAATGCACAATCATTTTTACTATTTTTAATATAATTTTATCTTTCTATTTGCAGTATGTCTATAGATACTTAATATCATATGTTTATCATTTTTTAGTTACATTATGAATGTTAACGCAATCGCTATTTGTGTATTATATATGTGGAATACGTCATTTCCCGTTCGGAGCGGTTCTTATAACACTCAAATCTCTTCCTCCTGCTGTTAGAATACACATCACTTCCGCATCGCACGGGAAGTGACGTGTCTTACGAGCGTTGTTCCGCATTGGTCCGATGGGTGGGCGTCCTGCTGGGCTGTGCCTGGGATTGTTCCGGCGGATGGATCCGTCCGTGCCACATTAACATGACTGGCCCCTTACATCACTTCCTGTGCGCCCTCGGAATATACACTCTTTGGAGACACCAATGACGATACTAATAGCTTATCCTTTTTATCTTACACATGTCATACGAAATCACTTTTTACATTAACATTGAGCTGTTCATTGTCATATTTAGGTGAAACAATCCTTTTTACATCTTCTATAAAATAATGACCACATCCGCCCGGAAATGACGTTTTCTGAGGTAGTTAATAGAAATGAGGCTTGGTATGGGTAATAAACAATGGCATGTGGTTTTAGATCTGAGTTATGCTGCCTAACCAATAAAATAGCAGATTATTACAGCTCAGATTGAGGCCTGACACTCAGTGTGATGGCCCGGAAGGGCGGGTTCCACTAATGGAACCAATTGATCAATTATGAATGTAGTATATATATATATAGCGCAATGGGGAGCAGTAGACCCATGCCCCAGTTGAAGTCTTTTCAGACAAAACGCGTCGCGTGAGGAGGGTCTGCTCCAGCTCATTGCGCCTACTTTGTACATTGGAATTCCATGTGACGCTTTTTTATCTTCAACGTATGTAAGTGCATTTTTATTTCAATAAATATACAGGGTGGGCCATTTATATGGATACACCTTAATAAAATGGGAATGGTTAGTGATATTAACTTCCTGTTTGTGGCACATTAGTATATGTGAGGGGGAAACTTTTCAAGATGGGTGGTGACCATGGCGGCCATTTTGAAGTCGGCCATTTTGAATCCAACTTTTGTTTTTTCAATAGGAAGAGGGTCATGTGACACATCAAACTTATTGGGAATTTCACAAGAAAAACAATGGTGTGCTTGGTTTTAACGTTTTAACGTTTATTCTTTCATGAGTTATTTACAAGTTTCTGACCACTTATAAAATGTGTACAATGTGCTGCCCATTGTGCTGGATTGTCAATGCAACCCTCTTCTCCCACTCTTCACACACTGATAGCAACACCACAGGAGAAATGCTAGCATAGGCTTCCAGTATTCGTAGTTTCAGGTGCTGCACGTCTTGTATCTTCACAGCATAGACAATTGCCTTCAGATGACCCCAAAGATAAAAGTCTAAGGGGGTCAGATTGGGAGACCTTGGGGGCCATTCAACTGGATTAGTCGTCGTGGGCCAGTATTACGCTATGTAGGATTCCCCCTTTTTGCATGAGGTCAATACTACCAATAATTAAGGTCACAATACTTTGGATATCTTGCCTTGATTGATATTCGTCTTGGATATGAAGAACAGTGGATGTAGCTCGTTGGATGTGAATCCTATGGTTATCTGATGTTTCTTCTTTGAGAATCCTTTCTGGTAAGGGGCGTTTATCCAGATTATTTCTGGTAAGGGTATTTATCTATGCTCTCGGTGGAGGTTTACACTGCATGCGGGTGAAGAGTGTACCTACATAACTTAGATACCCACGGATGAGAGGATTTTATTCATACCAGTCATCTTTATTTGGAGTTTTTACCACTGGACATTTATATTAGTTTTATTACTGGACATTTGCACTAATAATAGTACTGAAATATTGCTAAAATATAGCGCTGCACCTTTTTTCTTTTACAAGAAACATCTGACCTCTGTGATTGTCAGCAAGGGTTTTGCCACCAAATACTAAGTCATGTTTTGCGTAGGGGTCAAATACTTATTTCACTCATTAAAATGTAAATAGATTTATAACTTTTTTGAAATGCGTTTTCCTGGATATTTTTGTTGTTATTCTGTCTCTCACTGTTAAAATAAACCTACCATTAAAATTATAGACTGATCATATGATTAAGCACCAATTTACGTTGTGAAACGCGTCAGTTGGTCACCCCTGTTCCTCTGTATTCCTGTATGATGTAACTGTCATGGATTTTATTGGAGTCACACAATAAAGGTGTTGCATGGTGCGTGGGCGTCCAGCATTTCCTTCATTAATCTTCTCACACATTCTTTTCATAGATTTCTCTATTGCATCAGGTGGTTTTGGTGCATTTTCAGAAAGCTCACCAAAAATCCTGCATGCAGGGATTTTGGTCCATTTTCAGTAAACTCACCAAAACCACCCGATGCAATAGAGAAGTCTATGAAAAAGTTCAGGTAACCTGCACAAAACCCGTAAGTTACAGTGCGCTGCACCCATGCTGGCAAGCTGCACTGCATCAGTGTTAAAGCACCCTAAGTGCAGCGGGGATTGGGGGTGTGAAGAGGGTGTAGTAAGTTAGTTCTTTTAATTTTTTGGGAAAAAGGCGAACTAACCAGATAAAGATAGTGAGGTTTTCATATTTATTTATTTACAAGCTTTATCTAATTGTTTAGTGCAGAATTAAACATATTTTTTGAAACATTGTAATTTCTTTTTACTTACGTAAATGTTACTTTATACTTTCACCTATCATTGATATTTAATAGCATATCAAAGAATGTTTCTACTTCAGTGTATCCATTCTTTGTTTTCCATAAAGAGTACATACCATGAAATGAACACTCTGAATGTGAGGCTGCAATCACACAGGGGCGACTTTGCTAGGCGATTTCAGTGCGACTTTCAGGGCGACTTCAGTGTGACTTCAGGTGACTTACAACATGACTTATGCCAGGTGACTTTGCCTGTGGCCAATCAGAGAAGGGAGAAAAAAAAAACAGGGGTAGCTAGCGCCAGCAAGTCCCAGAGTGATGACTTAAAGCACAGGTGGAATAAAAAGTCTTGTGTAACTGTCAATGTGGATGCAAGCTGAAGTACTGGCAGAAAATGAGCGCGAAGGGCTGGCTTTTCTACAGAGTGTAGTCCGCTCTAGTAAATCATGTGGAAAAAAGGAGAAGGAAAAGCGCCTCTTAGTGCAGATATTTATTGGTACACAACAAACAAGTAGTCACTTACATCTCAACAGAGAAAGTTGCCTTTAATCCTACGGGGAGGTCCGGCATGACTGGCAGTCGTCTCTCTACAAGTGGTGACCACACCGCAATATCGCCAGGAAGGATGCGTGCCGCCAAGTATAGAATGAAATATCTGGGTGCACTGGAACCAGCTTGGAGCGCGACGTACGTCACGCGTAACGTCACCGGGACCGGGTAAGAAAGCACTACGCGTTTCAGAGCATGTGCAGAAGCCACACTGGGAATGCGCGCTCCTTTATCAAGTGATAGGAGAATAGGGCAAGGGGAGGGATGTAAATACTGAATGGGGAATGAGCCACAATCACCGATTGGTTAAAAAACGAACTAGGTAAATTTTGAGGGACACAAGTAAGTATAGGATGGAGGAGGGAGAAAAAGAAAAGAAAACTTTTCTGTTGAGATGTAAGTGACTACTTGTTTGTTGTGTACCAATAAATATCTGCACTAAGAGGTGCTTTTCCTTCTCCTTTTTCCAATCAGAGAAGGGAGGGAGGGGGCTGCCCCAAATAAATTCTATTCTTTTTCACTACTATTGAATAACAAATAAATTTCCCTACTGTGGGACGAATAAAGGTTTATCTTATCTTATCTTAATTCTATGGGCACAAGTCAGACAGAAGTCGCCTCCAAGGAGTACAGGAAACTTTTTTGAAGTCGAAGCGACTTCAGTAGTGTACATTAATGCTGCTCCCATTCACTTCAATGGGATTTCACTTGTCAAGTGACTTGGGGCAACTTGAGGCGACTCAAGTCGGAGCGCAAGTCGCCATGTGTGAATGGGCACTGACAGTAACCTCATGTGCCACTTTCTAGTTTTGCAGAAGTAAAGTAAACCTATCCATTAATTCATTACTTTGCAAGTTGCTTTTGTTTAGAGTCTAATCCCATAGGTGTATAGCCTCATGGCATTCATTGCCCCTAAATATGTGGCCCCCCCCCCCCCCCCCCCCCCACACACACACACACACACCTCTCTGTCCCTGTTAAGTGGTCAGTTTAAGCCCAGGGTGTCATGTGTACTAGCCACTTATTGACATTGGCTATTAGGTCTTGCGACCCTTCAATAAATTGTTTCATGTATTTGTGGCCAAACAATTTATTTTCACTGGGTTGATCAATAGTTATGACAACATTTAAAATAATTAAATGTATTAGGCACAGTTCTCTGAGCAATAAAGATTACTATTGTTACTATTGGGATGATTATTTTCAACAATGACAGCCAAAGGGATTCAAAAATATCAGTCACATGAAAATAACAGCTGCTAGGGCAAACAACACATTCTTAAAGCGTTACTAAACCCACAACAGTAAAATCAGTTTGTATATGCAGTAAAGCATGCCTTTTGTACTCTGTGGAACCTAAGGGGTTAATCTTCTGACTTGTGTAAAAAGGCTGTTTGATCCTGTCTTCTCTAATCCTCCCCTTCTTCCACTGTCCCCAATCCATCTCTTGGTAGAACAGAGTCTTGGGAGCAATTGCTCAGTTTGGTGTGTACAAACTAGTGGCCACTGCCCCCACCTATAACTGGTCCGTTGCAGCAAGGAGCTCTGGAAGGGCGACGCATGTCAAACAAATACAAAGAGGTTTCCAAGCTCAAACTTACCAACCAGCCAGTGACCAACCAAATTGACCCGTCTAGCAATATGCATTAAGAACAGGGGTTTAGTCTGCACACATTTGCAAATGCATGGGTAAGCTACAGAGCCCCGCCAAGGCACCCTGTTCTCTGTAGTTCCTAACTCTGACTTCTGAGTCTCTACAATGAGAGCACGGGCATTTTAATGGATAGGTGAGGACAGGTGGACCTGGAGGGAGCCCAACCCTCCTTAAAGGTACAGGGGCACACTGAACAGCTAGCACAATGGCAGCAAACATGTCAGTGCTTTGTCTGACCAATATAATCAAAATACAAACTTAATGCCTGTGCTCTCATTGTAGAGACTCAGAAGTCAGAGTTAGGAACTATAAAAAACCCCTTGGCGGGGCTATGTAGCTTACGCATGTATTTGCAAATGTCTGCAGACTAAACCCCTGTTCTTAACGCATATTGTTAGACAGATCAATTCAGTTGGTCGCTGGCTGGTTGGAAAGTTTGATCTTGGAAATCTCTTTGTATCAGCTTGGTGTGTATTGCTTTTATTTGGGAGAGTGCATGTGATCAGCACGGGGCCAATCAGCACTATCCAGACATAGGGTCAGGGGGCCTGCAGCCTCATAGGACAATTGATTGCTAGAAAGAATTGTAGAATTGTATTGTTAGAAATTTGTCAGCACACAGCCAATCAGCCAGGGGTGTCAGGGGTCTTGCAGCTTCATAGGACAGTCACAATAGAATGAAAACTTCTCCTACAAGCTTTAACCAGACTCTGATAGAAGTCACAAGACTGCTATATACTGCTATTAAGAAAAGGTATTTAGCAGTATATATTTACTCAAATAATTGCATTTCCATGGTCTGTGTACTGTGGGAGACCACATATAGTGATGGTAGGCTCCTGGGTTTAGTAACACTTTAATATTGATAGGGGTGCTTACTATGGTCAGCTTGTGTTCATTTGGTAAAACCTCCCCCCCCCCAAAAAAAACTGCTACTGTAACTGCTTAAAAAGTTTTAACTGGAGTTTAGCTTTTATTTATATCCATCTAAATCTACTAGTCCATATAGCATTACCCTATTCAAACAGTGCTGTTGTCCAAGGGTGTCTCTTTTCTGTTGCTCCTCCATAGATAGTAGAGCCACCCAAAGGCAGGAAGGGTGCTACTGGTAGGATCGCCAGGTCAAAATGAAGGTTAGAAAACATTATGTTTTTCATTTTGAGTTTAGATATGTTCTGTTTTCAGAATATAAGTTGGACAGCATGCTAATATTAAATCCAATATTTAACTGTTTGTAACTAATGTACCAACATGTACTTAGTCTCTAAGATTACAAGCTGCACATGTCTTATGTTTCAAAATCTTATTTAAAAAAAAAAAAAACATGAAAAAAATATAAAACGTGTTAATGTCTGACTTCGGGTCTATTACTAGCTGCAGTTTATAAATTAGACACTAGATGGCTCACTATGCTCATTCATTTTGTTCCCTGTCTATTACACTCCCAGGTACCCAGCAATGATCTACTATATATAAGGGTATAGCTATAATATGGATTAAATATTTCATGGCTACTTTCACCCCTCTGTGTTTTTCACGCACTGCTATTGTAGTGTTATGCGTTTTTGGATGCATTTTTCATTTGAATGCACTGCCATTACTTGAGCTTTCTGAAAACTGCGCCAAAGATGCAGCAGGTAGGATTTTCCACATTGCGCGAAACCACATAGAAGTTCACGCAGCCTGTGCTTATTTCAGGTGACAAAGATTCCTTTAACCCTTCCACTGCCACTGACTTTAGGCTTATGACCACGGGTCTTTAAACAAATTTCACAGCAGCTCTAGCTGTCTTAGACAACTGTTGGCATTCTGCTGCAATGTAAGTGTGTCAGCCCCCCTATGTGATAGCAATAAAAATATGTAAAGGAAAAAAGTTTTAAATAATAAAGTTACATTGAAACCATGAATTAAAAAAAAACGTTGAAGCCCTGTCTCCTAGAAGCCCCGCACATATGAATGCAAACACGCATTGGGTGCGCCTACATACAAAAACGACTGTGTTGCACATATTGGGCATCATTGCACATGCCAGGATAGAAGCAATAATTCTGGGGCCATCATTCATGGTTAACTCAAAACTGATCACCTGTAGGAGCTTTTAAAGGGATCAGACCTTTTTTTGCCATTTGTTGTTTACAAGTAAAAATCTGTATTTTGTGTACGCTCGCGGAATTGCGTCAAACTACGGTATTTAAAAATCTCCAAAGGTGACTCTTTAAAAACTTTTACAGGTTACCTGTTTAGAGTTACAGAGGCGACTCTTGCACTAGAATTATTGCTCTCGCTCTAATGATCGAGGCGATACAAATGTAGTTTGAACACCGTTCACATATGCGGGCGTGATTTATGTACGCAATCGCTTCTGTGCGCAAACTCTATTTACTTTTTTTTTTACACTGAATGTAAACATCCCTTGTAATAAAAAGAAGCATGACAGGTCCTCTATATTGAGAGATCTGGGATCAAAAAGACCCCAGATCTCTCATTTACCTTTGAAAGCGAAAAAAAAAAATCACGTCAATCTGCCCAAGGACCGGAAGTGATGTCGGAGGTCACTCCAGTCTTCCAAGGGCATAGAGCCAAGTGGGGGCTATCTTGCCTTCACTCGGCTTCCTGCCTAGACATCAGCAGCATAGGATCAGTTCCGAGCTCACCAATGGCTCCACTAAGCTTGGAATTGACCAGGAAGCAGCGGGGGGGGGGGGGGGGGGGGGGG
>BLSH010073795.1:1109197-1120573 GCA_018402905.1 Glandirana rugosa | reverse complement strand
ACGTGTGACGTAGTTTAACCAGACGTACCGACAGTAGGGTCTTTCTTCGGAGAAGATTTCTACTACGTGTTCTTTCGGACTTTTGTCAAAAGACTTCTGTTCGTCTGATTCCCGTACCTAATGACTTTGGTACAGGACCCCAGACTACTCTGGTTCTATTTGAATAAACCAAGTCTACCACAATTCGCACACACCGCCGTTGGTCCACTCCTTATGTTTCTGTTCAAACAGAACGGATGTCAGTTCGTACCACCACCCTCACAGTACCAGACCCCGACGTATTCACGACGGCCGTGACCCCTCGATGTCAAGTAACTCCCTTGGATGTTGGCATTCATGGTTCCCTCAATGAACTGTAGCTCCCCAGTGCCGGCAGCACTTATGCAGCCCCAGACCATGACACTCCCACCACCATGCTTGACTGTAGGCAAGACAAACTTGTCTTTGTATTCCTCACCTGGTTGCCGCCACACACGCTTAACACCATCTGAACCAAATAAGTTTATCTTGGTCTCATCAGACCCCAGGACATGGTTTCAGTAATCCATGCCCTTAGTCTGCTTGTCTTCAGAAAACTGTTTTCAGGCTTTCTTGTGCATCATCTTTAGAAGAGGCTTCTTTCTGGGATGACAGCCATGCAGACCAATTTGATGCAGTGTGCAGCGTATGGTCTGAACACTGATAGGCTGACCCCCCCCCTCCCCTTCAACCTCTGCAGCAATGCTGGCAGCACTCATACGTCTATTTCCTAAAGACAACCTCTGGATATGATGCTGAGCACGTGCACTCAACCTCTTTGGTTGATCATGGCGAGGCCTGTTCTGAGTGGAACCTGTCCTGTTAAACTGCTGTATGGTCTTGACCACCGTGCTGCAGCTCAGTTTCAGGGTCTTGGTAATCTTCTTATAGCCCTAGCCCATTTTTATGTAGAGCAACAATTCTTTTTTCAGATCCTCAGAGAGTTCCTTGCCATACGATGCCATGTTGAACTTCCAGTGACCAGTATGAGAGAGTGAGAGCGATAACACCAAATTTAACACACCTGCTGCCCATTCACACATGAGACCTTGTAAAACTAACGAGTCACATGACACTGGGAGGGAAAATGGCTAATTTTCCCCAATTTGGACATTTTCACTTAACGGTGTACTCACTTTTGTTGCCAGCGGTTTAGACATTCATGGCTGTGTGTTGAATTATTTTGAGGGGACAGCAAATTTACACTGTTACTATGTTAGGCTTGGTTGTACGATCGCTTAGTTCATGTCAGTACGCGAGACTTAACAGCCAACATGCGATTTTGGATGTCCGGTCGTACGACCGTTGCACCCGTGTGTACGGGGCTTTAGTGATACCACAGTATTTAGCAATCTATCAACAACAGTATTAAGTGTCCCATGCTCTCTCTCAAGCTACAGCTGGTTATAGCTTGAGAAAAAACATGGAACGTTGAAAACTTTTGTTGATGGATTGAAAAATACTGTATGCTGAATGAATAAGTGTTGTCAGCCCCACTGGAATACAGTGTAATACTCCCCAGCTGCTGTTCCAAAATATGTCCCCACTATATGCACATCAAATAGTGTAATAAATATAATGAGCGGGCGGCACAGTGGTGTAGTGGATAGCATTTTCGCCTGGCAGCAAAATGGTCGCTGGTTCGAATCCCAACCACGACACTATCTGCCTGGAGTTTGCATGTTCTCCATGTGCCTGCGTGGGTTTCCTCCTGGTACTCCGGTTTCCTCCCACATTCCAAAGACATGCTGGTAGGTTAATTGGCTCCTGTCTAAATTGGCCCTAGTATGTGTATGAATGTGAGTTAGGGACCTTAGATCGTAAGCTCCTTGAGGGTAGGGACTGATGTGAATGTACAATATATATGTAAAGCGCTGTGCAAATTGACAGCGCTATATAAGTACCTGAAATAAATAAATAATGAGCAGCCAAACAGGTGATAAATAAATTAACCACTTTAGCCCCTGGAAGTCTTACCACATTCATGACCAGGCCATTTTTTGCTATTTAGCATAATAAAAAAAAAATATTTTTTTACTTTCTGCTATAAAACATTTTCAATAAAAATGTAAAAAATCTAATTTCTTCATACATTGGCCAAAATGTTTTCTGATACATGCCTTTAAAATTCCAATAAGTGTATATTGATTGGTCCATGTAAAAGATATAGCATCTACAAACTATTGTATACAGTATATATTGAACTTTTTTTATACTAGTAATGGCGATGATCAGTGACTTATAAGAGGACTGCGATAGTGCGACAATAGCTGACGCTGGGGGGGGGGGGGGGGGAGCTGACTAACTTCCACTGACAGTGACACTAAAACAGTGGTCAGTGCTAATAGTCACTGTACTAATGACACTGGCTGGGAAGGGGTTAACATCTAGGGCAATCAATGGGATAAATGTGTGCCTAGCAATGTGTGCTTTGTTATTAATTGTCTCTTTGTTTCTTATTCCTGCTTTGCATGCGCATGCCCTAAACCCTGAAGCAGTAAGCGGCATATGGGTTTGTTGCTTTGCCTGCACAGACCGACTGTCGGCAGTACATTGCAGGTGGGCAGTCCACAAGAGTGTGAAAACGTCATTAAATGTAAACTAGTGCATTAATCCTAATCATATACAATAATAAATATTATAATGTGCAAATAAACACCCTATTTGCAGTGAAATCACCATAGCATTGTGTCAATCGTCCCAATAAGTTATTAGTGCTTTAGTATATATACACTCACTGGCCACTTTATAAGGTACACCTGTTCAATTGCTTGGCAACACAAATTGCTAATCAGCCAATCACATGGCAGCAACGCAAGGCATTTTGGCATCTAGACGTGGTGAAGACGATTTGCTGAAGTTCAAGCCGAGCATCAGAATGGGGAAGAAAGGAGATTTAAGTGACTTTGAAGGTGGCAGGGTTGTTGGTGCCAGACGGGCTGGTCTGAGTATTTCAAAAACTGCTGATCTACTGAGATTTTCGCGCACGACCATCTCTAGGATTTACAGAGAATGGTCCGAAAAACAGAAAATATCCAGTGAGCGGCGGTTGTGTGGAGGAAAATGTCTTGGTGATGTCAGAGACCAGAGGAGAATGGGCAGACAATAGAAATGATAAAAAGGCAACAATAACTCATATAACCACTCGTTACAACCAAGATATGCAGAATACCATCTCTGAACGTACAAAACATGGAACTTTGAAGCAGATGGGCTACAGTAGCAGAAGACCACACCGGGTGCCATGTCCCAGAACAGGAAATCAAGGTTACAATTGGCACAGGATTACCAAAATTGGACAAATAGAAGATTGGAAAAATATTGCCTGGTCTGAGAAGTCTCGATTTCAGCTGCGACATTCAGATGGTGGGGTCAGAATTTGGTGTAAACAGCATGAAAGCCTGGATCCAAATGTTTCCTTATGTGAGTCCCAGTTGCATCACCCACAGGCATTGTCCTTGTTTTTGCATTATTTAAATTTATTTATTTAAATCTTGTAAGCCCTTTCCCTTGGGGGGCTTGGCTCCTTTAATTTATTTTAACCTGTTATTTTTACTCATAATTTTGATGAGTCCTGAATCCTATCTGACTACCTTTGATTATATACCATATGTATTTTCTTTCAGATAGGCTTGCTCCTGACGAGTGATATACAAAAGATCACGAAACGCGTAGAGCTACTAACGGTCCTATCTCCAAAAAATCATATTCAAATTTATGATGCTTTACTGTAATTGTCATGTATAATTTCATTGGTACAACCTTATGTGAGGTGGTAAACAATTTGGCTATGAGCCATATATACCATACAACATTATGTGACTATGTGGGTGTCTTTGAGAATTACCATATTATGAATGAGTACAGTGTTATGTATATATATTTTTTATGTCTGTGTATCATTGTAGGGCATGGTCTCACATTGATATGTATGTAGGATTTGAAAATAAATAACACTGCTTTCATGTTTGAGTATTTTCATTTAGCATTGCACGCCTCATATAAAGTCCCGCCTTCATCCCCCCTCCCCCATTGTAAAATTTTGTTTTCTATTTCATTGTTTTTTGTACTGTTTGGGACTGCTTGCTTGTGGTCTTGCAGTCTCAGTAGTCTATTTTGTACTGTGATTTTCTTTGGAAATGAATAAAGAGGATTTTTCAAATGAAAGCCTGGATCCATCCTGCCTCGTATCTATGGTTCAGGCTGGTGGTGGTGGTGGTGTAATGGTGTGGGGGATATTTTCTTGGCACACTTTGGGCCCCTTAGTACCAATTGAGCATCGTTTAAACACCACGGCCTACCTGAGTATTGTTGCTGACCATGTCCATCCCTTTATGACTGCAGTGTCCCCATCTTCTGATGGCTCCTTCCAGCAGGATAATGCACCATGTCACAAAGCTCCATTCATCTCACCACTGGACAATGAGGTCACTGCACTCCAATGGCCTCCACACTCCCCACATCTCATCCAATAGAGCCCCTTTGGGATGTGGTGGAACGGGAGATTTGCATCATGGATGTGTAGCCGACAAATTTGCAGCAACTGTGTGATGCTATAATGTCACTATGGATCAAAATCTCTAAAGGAATGTTTCCAACACCTCATTGAGTCTATGCTACAAAGAATGAAGGCAGTTCTGGCGGCAAAAGGGAGTCCACTAGCAAAGTGTACCTAATAAATTGGCTGGTGAGGGTATGTCCACATATTAAGGTTGGTGTTCAAAATCCTTCAAAATGTGATCTTTCAAACATAAACAAACTTTGTGCTCCAGTGTGGATGATAGCAGTGGCGCTGTGACACCACGTGCCCCCTTTATGTGCAATTCACCAGAAATTTTTGAGCATGTTTAATAGTATGGATCATAATGCCCTCAACTTAGCTGTAGGATGCCACCACTCTGTACCACCAGCTAAACTGGCACTTCTTCTTACTAGTCTCCTGCCTCTCCATGCTCACAGAAAAAAAACTCACATGGGGAAAAGAAGAATCGCAAAGCAAAAATCATGTGCACCCAGTTTAAATAAAGTATGCCAAACCACATTGAAAGCATTTATTCCACTCACATTTTGGGGTGCCTACGCGGCACCCAATGTATCCGGAGAAACGACTTGTGGGTGACTGAGCTGTCGCCGTTTCAAACCTGGAAGCGGCGTGTGCTCGACCAGCGGGAAATTAATTTTTCTAGAAGTGATATTGACACCCTTTAGGTCCACCTTTACGCGTTTCACCCAAGGAAGGGTGTCATCCGTAAGCTCATCAGGCGCCATTTTTTTTGCTCCATTTATACCCTTTATATGTTTTTGGAGTAGGGCTGAGCTGCTTGCAGGTAGCCTATACTGTATAAGTGAATGGAAATGCAGGGCTGTGCGGAATCACTCGCAGGAATGGGTACACAGAGCAGAATGCACACTCCCTGTGCTTGGGCCATGCACCTATCTCTTTGTATCTGAATAACGCTTTATGCTACGGACTTGCTGTACAAAGCCTTACTGCATTGAACACTGTATTTGTTTGCTGTCTTGCTGAGTGCAGAACAAACCTGCTTGGACTGTTCCTGGGTGTCCCTGTTTTGTGCATGGTTTACTGCCATCACTACCAGCTGAGCCTGCCCCCCTTACAATATACAGCATACTTATGTACATTATCGCATATACAATAATAAAAGTTTTTGGCATTTTTGTAGCAGTGTTACAAATTTAAATCATTTTTTGGTAAATTATTTTATTTTATTTTCTATACTGTGTCCTGTGGGTTCAGATGACTACTTACTGTCAGAGGATAAATGGGACCCCTGTTGCTCTGTGATGGGTTTGGTCCAGTGACCAGGCCAGGCTGAGTCATCTGGGGAAGGGTTTTACTGAAAGGAAACAACAAATAAGTTACTCAATAACCATGTGAGTGTTTTACAATATGGGATGTTATGAGCACACATAATTACATACAAAGTTACATAAAATATCATTAGTCATCCTGGCATAAGCAAATGGGATTAGCAACAAAACAGTCAAGCTAAACAAATCATCAGACCTGGGAATTGTACCTGAGAAAACACTCCTTTCAGCTCTTAGTCATTAAAATCGACTTAGCGTCAGCTATATTTTTTTAGTGTTATGTGGAAGCATGCTGAGAAATGTAAAAGAACATTTATAACCACTCACAGAGATTATTTCCCTGACAATGACTTTATCTGCTTTTACTTTCCAGAAGGACAGCACCATGTTTGTTCAGTTATTATCAGTGGCAGCTGGTGAAATTTTAGGATGGGGGGCGCCAGACCCCGCCCTTCCTTTTTGACCCCTCCCACTTTGCATAAGCCCCACCCCTTATACTTTCCCCCCTTGTGTCAGGAGTATACAGCCCAGCATCACCAGATAGAAGTATACGGAGTCACTAGATAGGAGTATACAGAGCCCCAGATAGGGGTATACAGAGTCACTAGATAGCAGTACACACTTACAGAGCACCAGATAGCAGTATACAGAGCCCCAGATAGCAGTATACAGAGCCCCAGATAGCAGTATACAGAGCTCCATATAGCAGTATACAGAGTCACCATATAGCAGTATACATAGTCACCATATAGCAGTATATAGAGTGACCAGATAGGGGTATACAGAGTCACCATATAGCAGTATACAGAGCCACAGATAGCAGTATACAGTCACCACATAGCAGTATACAGAGTCACCATATAGCAGTATACAGAGTCACCAGATAAGGGTATACAGTTTCACCATATAGCAGTATACAGAGCCACAGATAGCAGTTTACAGTCACCATATAGCAGTATACAGAGTCACCATATAGCAGTATACAGAGTCACCAGATAGGGGTATACAGAGTCACCATATAGCAGTATACAGAGCCACAGATAGCAGTATACAGTCACCATATAGCAGTATACAGAGTCACCATATAGCAGTATACAGAGTCACCATATAGCAGTATACAGAGTCACCAGTTAGGGGTATACAGAGTCACCATATAGCAGTATACAGAGCCACAGATAGGGGTATGCAGAGTCCCAGTTAGGGTATACAGTCACCAGATAGGGTATACAGAGTCCCAGATAGGGTATACAGAGTCCCAGATAAGGGTATACAGTAGGGTTGCCACCTCATCCCTTTAAACCTGAACACATATGAAATAGACACAGAACCTGTGTAATTAATATGTGTTCGGGGTTAAAGGGATGAGGTGGCAACCCTAGTATACAGAGTCCCAGATAGGGGTATACAGAGTCCCAGATAGGGTGGATCTAGCAGGGGCGGTGCCTGAGCGTGTCATGTGATGTCATGGTGCAAGGGAGCCAAGCTGAATCTGCAGGACAGAGCAAGGCAACCCGGGAGTGGGACTGTCAGTGCTGTTTGGACTGAAGGGACCACCTGTCGTGGTGAGAGACTGTCACTGTGACTCAGGAGGGGACATGTCAGTGATCTGTGCTGCTGCACACTGCTATCAGTGTCACTATGAGAGCCAATTTCATGTGTGTGTGTGTGCAGCCCATTCTAATTTCTTGTCCTCCTGTGTCCAGTCCCTGAGCTACTTACTTACTATATCAAAAATAAAATAAGAAATATGTCTACATTAAATCCAATTGCTAATTGCATATTGTACTTGTTTGTAGCCTAAATACTGAAATATGCACATAAACTGTAATAATGTAACTTTCGGAAATGGCAGTAAAAATTTGGCCTTGCCAGTAAATTTTGGGTGTTGTCTAAATATCAGTCTGGTAGGTTTGCAATACTTCTGGGAAGAGGAGACTGAGGAAATGCTTCCTCTTGCTTGCAGAGTACTGCTTAAATTATACTGCTGACCAACTGAGATGTTGTTTTTTTTGTTCAAAATGTTCTCATTCCTATTGTCCATGCTTCCAGACCTTCTGAGATAAGCAAGAGGAACACCTTTTAGCCAGTGGCGTCTGGTGGGTCTTTCTTTTGGGTGGGGGGGGCAAATAAGCACCCCCCCTCCGGGTGGCACTGACAGCCCCCCCCCTCCGGGTGGCACTGACAGCCCCCCCCCCCCGGTCAGCCTGCTTCCCGAGCCCAACCTTTTTTGAAGCCTATTAGAGCCTCTGGCCCCCCATTGGGATCCATAGTCCAGTGCCCTGATATGTAGATCATGGGGCCGGACGTTTGGATAAGGGGGGCAGCACCCATGCGCCCTCTATGAACAAGCCGCCACTGCTTTTAGCACAAAATATGTAGAAAAGTGACACATGCACTCCATGCTACCAGCTTTTCAGCCATTGAAGAATTCAAGTGGACGGAAAGGTAAAATATAATGAATGGTATAAATGGTAGCTCTGGTATAGTTTTTTTCACACCCATATGCTTCTGGCCTGAAATACCTTTTCCACCTATGTTTTGCTGGGAGTGACCGTTAACCCCTGGTCTGGGTCCTTTCCTCATGGGTGGCAGAAGGAGATTTCTCTGATGATTGATGTCCACAAGAAAGTAATGTTGCCACCTCAGACTCCACTGACGTTGTCTGAGCTGAGAAATTATACCCCAGCATGGCAGTACAGGGCGGATTCTAAGGTGCCCTGAGACTTATGAAGCGGTGCATATACAGTAGAGACTAATATATCAAGACTAACAAAGCCAAGCATGCACAACAGAGAAAATGTCAAGTACCAGGTCCAAGACTAATGAAATGACATATGTGCAGTACAGGAAAGGTCCAATATACTCAGATACTATTGAAGCGGTCCCGACAACACCTGGGGAATTGGCCGAATACGCAGGTAACACTCGTTGTAATAACCCAAAGATGAAAAAATGAGCAAATATTGCCTGGAGAGATACTTTAAAGAAAATATTGGATGTAACCAGATGTGCTTTTTCAAAAGTATTTTTTTTTATACTGGCATTTCAGAAAAACCAATTATAATAATTTAGGAGTTGAGTTAAAGTGTTGCATAACATTTCTGGTAGTTAAATGTTATACCTATTAAATATGTCTCTATGTAAGAGAAAAACAAAGGACAGCTGAGGGGGAGAGGGGTTTGGTCCCAAAAGAGACAGGATGGTTGGGATCTATTGCTGTTGATGCAGGATAGGTCAGGAAAATACGGAGAGGAAGGAACAGTTACTATGAACTACATGCATTTTTTACAGACAGTAGTCCTTTAAATGTCCTCCAGACTGTTTCAATGTAATTAGGTCTGGCTGGAGGACCAGGAACTGCCCTGTGGCTTTATTGAGGCCACAAGGAAAGCAGAATAGCCAATAAACAAATAGATTGCTTGACTCAAACAGGATCAGAGTCCTTGTTCTTATATATGCCGTACCCTGAACAAATAACAAAACATGGTACATATAGCATGCCAAGAATAACTTAAATTCAAGTGTGCAAAGTCTGATAAGGATAAAACATTTGCTATCTGACAATGTCATTTACAGTAGGGAGACTTACAATGTAAATAGGGCTAACTTAAAGCTCTACTCTGGGATGTTAAATGTACCCATGTAACGAAATCCCCCCCCAAGCACTGCATGGGTTAAATGTTCTTTTAACTAGAAGAGGAAAAAAGAATACTTACCTAAGGGTTGGTTCACAAAAGATAGTTCACAGAGAATTTGTTGCAAATCTGCACCGCAAACCTGTTTGTGCGAACTGATTGCGGAGTGTATGTTAAAGGGAGTTGTAAAGGTAAATTTAAAAAAAATAAAAGAATAACAAACATGCCTATACTTACCTATTCTGTGCAATGGAATCACACAGAGCAGACGGGAACCTCCTCTTTTCGGGGTCCTTGCCCCTCCTCTCTGGCTAGTGCCCCATAGGAAAGCCGCGTCCCATGGGGGCACTCATGCGTGCTCGCACCTGAGTCCCTCTGCTGCTTCCATTGACACAGACAGCGGGGCTCGGCCTCGTCACTGGCTTTGATTAACAGCAACCCACTGGTCCTGTTTAATATAAAAAGGGCCGTGGTTCAAAGCAAGAGAGAGGGAGAAGGAGTTCCATAGGGATTCTGCCCAGTGTTGCCCAAGGTTGGCTGAAGCCTGCAAAGTTGCCAGCTGATATCGAGGCTTCTAGGCCTGGGAGAAGGAGAAGGATGCTATTCATCACAATGCAGATGTAGAGCTATCAGAACCTGGGGTTCGCTCTGAAGACACCAGCACTGGAACCTGCTTGCGAAGCTCTACACCTACATGGAGATGCCTATAAAGGACTTATCTTTGCTTGGACTACACCTTATCAGGTATGCCAGGGCAGCACTCACATCTATAGTTAGGAGTAGGGAAGTGTATATCTCGTCTTTGTATGTTGGACTGTGAAATGTCTGTGTGCACCGTTCTTATTGAAATGTTGTCCCTGCCTGGTCTGAAGTTATTTAAAAGGGGTGTATTGTGAGTAACCGGCACACATAATTTGCCAAGTGGGTCTTAAGCACATTGAGGTACAAAGACATTGGTGTGGAGTAAGAGTAGTGTGATGAACAAGTGATTACCTAACGTAAGGGAAGTTTATCAAGCAGACTGTCAGTAGTATGTACCTGTTATAGGTGGAACGGCCTCTAGCAGCGAGGAAGATGTTGTCAACACTCCTTCTGCCAGTGGTCTGTCCCCCAGAGCAATGGTAGCGGATTGCACCACAGAGGTTCTTATCCTGTACAGAGGTATGGAAGTTCAAGAGTTAAGTTAAGTGCATGGCGAGGCCCACTCTGCTACTGGGGGATAGTAGTCAAAGACGCTGGACAGGTGGAAGTTGACAGAGCTCTGTCCCTCCTAAATGCAAGTTGCAGAGAAAGTGTACATTGTCACAGGAACTCAAGAGTTAACTGGAGAACAGTTGCACTGCAAGTGTACATGGTGTACGTTCATTGCTAAGAGTAGAGGCCCGCCGTAAGGTCGAGTATTCCCCCTTTGCAGCCTCAGCCTTGTCTCAGGACATTTATGAAAATGGCACAAAGCAAACGTACCCCATGTGTAGTAGAGCAACCCTGTGCATGGTGCCTAACGTAGCCCAGAAGAACCCACATGGGGTAGGCCTCTCATGGGACCCAGTACCTGGCACTAAACAAGTTAAAGTGACTAGCTACCCTGGCAGGCACCATCCTGTTGCCTTTGTCTGCCTGCATATGCATTGTATGGTATGATGTTAGAGAGCTGTGACCGGCCGGGCAGTGAAGTGGCTTTGGGGAGATTAGAGAAGGAAGTCTGCAGAAGTACAGAATAAGGTAAGAATTTGTACCTATTTCATTTTCTCCGAGCAAATTCTCCACACCGCATGGGAAAATGTAACAGGGAGCCCAGAGCAGGGCATTAACCCTTTTACTGCCATCAACATATGTCATACATTCAGGGCCGGCCCAACACTTTGTGCTGCCTGGGTCCAATGATGAAATG
>BLSH010073795.1:1068590-1078627 GCA_018402905.1 Glandirana rugosa | reverse complement strand
ATACAGACGATAATAAAGGAGAATCGAGGGACAGACAGGCTACTATTCACCATAAACGTATGGGGGTTGAAATTTGACACTTTTATTTAATCCCTGTGTGATTTCGTTTTCGTTGGACGCCGTACGTGTAACACGGTGACGTTTATGACCCATAACGATTTAACACAATTTATAACCGTACCAAGTTTCTCTATACGGGTCGAAGACACCTATTACGGGATCGTGGTCACCCTCTGTTCTTGTTGGGTGGTAGTCACCTTACCTTTTGCGGAACCGGAGGTACCCTACATTTTTACGGGGTCACAGTACCCTACCCTAGGGAGCCCGAACGATTTTTGAAATGTCCGGGTCCGGGTCCGTGCCACGGACACCCGAAAGTTCGGTACGGACCCGAACGTTACAGTCCGGGTTCGCTCAACACTAGTTATGAGGGATCCCATCCCATGACACTGGGGCATTTTTACATCCCATGGAGGCCAAGGCGTTTTCCATTCCACTGATGGTGGGTTGTTCTTGTCTCCCACTGGTGCTAGGGCATTATCCACAGAAGCTGGGCATATCTCTTTGAACCATGCCAATATTTAACACAATTTAGCAATACCCAGTATTTGCAGTGGCACAATGTGCATGCCGCAGGTTGCTTTTGCTTTAGTGTGTCCCTAATTTATTTTCACAGTTTAAAGTTGGGGGTATGCAAATACCACTTATCATCGGACAGACAGGGAGCTAAGAGGAAATAATAGCAGACATACAGTCATTTTTAATCCCTTCTCATCTATGCTCTTACTCTTGGTTTGCATCTCAAATGTTTTGAGTTCACAGTCAGAAATTTTGCAACAATCCATACGCTAGGTGATCATTGTCCTTGTGCATTTAAAAGGGTCCTAAGGCCTAAAGATTAAAAAAAGTTTTACAATGTCCTATGTCATTATAGCACTGTCAACGATTACTATAACACAGAAAGAGCATTTTGATTATTTAAGATTCACTTACATTACTACTGCAGCCTCCGAGCTCTTCCTGCAGTATGCGGGAGGTCTGCTGTCACATCAGTGAATGAGTGGTAACTGTTCTTCCTTAGAAACTTTGTGTTGTCAAACCAGACAAGTAACAAATGAAATCCGTAAAATGCACTTTGTTCTCTTTCTTAACCTCTGAAAGGACAGACCTGCCTTGGCCTCCTGCTAATCAAAAAGAAACTCTGGGGACTTTCTGCCTAAATGATAGCATTACAATAAACTTTACAAATAGGACAATTGTGTTATTTGTATCCTCTGGTGATGTGGTCAGCAATTATGTTTTCACTTCCCTCAAGGCATGCAACTGGTGACTCTCTAAATTTTCAGGGTTGTCAGATCTTTAAAGAAGAATTCCAGGTATTGCATTTTTTTAACATAATTGCATTGGTCCAGCTTAGATCAATATAAATTTGCATATACCAAACTAAGAAGATGGAAGTCAATGTAGGAGACACCGCTACTCCAGTGATCTGGCAGGGAAGCAAGGTTGTGCGGGTCCAGGTGAGAGCAATCGCTACTCTACTGATTAGGTACTGGTCCAGTCTGCGGTCTGGATAGACAGCCAAGAAAACAACATATTGACCGCACTCCAAAGTATAGAAGATGATAATGTAGCTTTATTCCACTTTAAAACTTCAAGGTATCACAGATACAGACATGGACACAGCAGAGATTGACGCGTTTCACGAATCAAGTTTGCTTAATTATAGTCCAAATTGCACCACTGAATGTAACAATAAAATAGTATATACGTTGAACCCAGTGGATGCTTGATTATGCTGATTAACCCTCCTCTAGGGTTCCTGCAGTAAACCATGCCAAAAACCAAAGAAGACATGCAATACATATATTTAAAAACAGTATGCAAATAGAAAAACGTTCTTTCCATTTCTGAGTAGCCAATGGCCCCCTTAGGGGTGGCTGGATGATGTAGTCCACCTCTTACTCTGCCCTCATCCGGAGTCACGGAACAGGCCGGTACTTTGATTTCTTTTTATTAGGGAAATAAACTTGGATGGGGTAGGGACAACTGTGGGATGCGCAGTAGATCAAGAAACAGGACCGTCTATAGCATTTTGATGGACTACTGCTCCCAGCCCAACCTCTTCCAGGCCACTTCAGCACTCCTGGCTGCTCCGGCCTACTCCACTGTCCAGTGACACCGTTCCCCTCACTGGCTCCTCTGACCTCCACAAACTGTCCACTGTATCCTCCCAGCCTGCACCAGTCCTCTTCTCCAGCTCCCAGGGTCTGTCACTCACCGACACCAGTGGATCCTTTAAAGAGTCTTTCCTGTAGCCTCTCCTGCTCCCTTGTGCTGCTCCAGGATCTCTCTCTCTCTCCTCCTGGCTGCATCCAAGCTCCCAGGCCTCAAGGTCACCCCCCTAGACTGGGGGCTCCCACGTGAGGCCTCCACAACCTCTGCTACATCTCCACTCTTCCACCCAACACACTCCTCCCCCAGCTGTGCAGACCACAGTATTTAAGGAGGCCTGCCCCCTGCCAATCCAGGTTGGGGATTGGTCAGGGCTCCTTAACATACCTCCTCTTCCATCCCCTTTTCCAGAACCTTCTGGACCCAAATGGGAGGGGTAACCAAGGGGTGTTCCTTCCTGCAGTCTCCAGCTCTTCCTGGGTCACTCCCCTGCCCAAATAAAAACATTCAGGCCTGCACAACACTCAGGCCTGACTGAATTTGCCTCTCATAGCAAAAATCTATAACCTAAACACCTACTCAATATGGGTGCGCTACACTCACCCCCCCCCCCCACCCGCCCCCCCGAAGCCTCAGGTGGTCCCCAGCTGATAAATTTAGAAAAATAGCTCTTGGTTCAAGGTCCAAGAGCAAGGGCATCCCAAAGTCAAAAAATGGGAAGGGGAAAAGGGAACAAACTTGGAGGGGATAATATAAATAAATAAGTACAAAAATAAATATACAGTACTCTTTGCACATTATTTACATTTGCACATTATTTACATTATTTACATTTGTACATTACAGCAATTCTAACTACCGATCCCTGTAGCTAGCCAGAGCACTTCTCCCAGGAGAAAAGTACTCTGTTCACCCAGTAGTAGAAAACAAGTTTTGCCTCTCGCCGGAAGGGAATGGACAGCCATCCCATTCCAAGGATCCTAAGAGAAGAAACAAGAACTACTAAACCACAACTATCTAAACAGCACAGGTCAGCTGGAAGGGGGTTATAAGCCTCTCAGCCGAGCAACAGTAAACCTAGCACAACACATCACATTGGTTTTCTCTGCCACCTGTCTGATCTGTTGGTGAGGAGTTATATCCCACCAGCAGAAGCAGTTAAGGAAAAAGAACATGCACATAGAACAATTTGAATTTTCTTAAAGCCCCTGATGGGAGGAGCCCCTCCCTGGACAAATAGGCTCTGAAGAAATTTTAGAAGGGCAGAACACACCTCACCCCAGCATTCTTTCAATGAGCCAAGTTTGTGCCATTGGATGCAGGGTAGCAGGCTGACGTGTTCTTGGCAAGGTTAGGGGAGAAACAAAACACAATCTCTGCAGTCTTTCAGCAGTCTCCTGTGTCTTTGGCCTCTACAAGGAAAGCTGTAGTCCTCCAACAGTCTCTTTTAATGTAGAAGCGTGGGTCAGGCAGCCTCATCCTGCTTTCCCCTTCTCCTCTGACAGAAATGGAGTAGCTCCTCGCAGGCGGGTTCGGTTTCACCACAAGGACCTTGTCTCCATAAATAGCATGCCCCAGGCCCCACTCTTGCTTTAAATCCACAAAGAGGTTCCAGACATCACAGTCCTGCCGTCTCAGGGGTTTGGGGACATGCAAATATTCCCATATCATTTCGTCCTCCCACTCTCCTCTGGAGCTCTCTACGACATCCATGATATGGGAAGGGTCATATGGAAAGTCTAGGCCCCACAACTTTGCCTTGTACCTCCCGTTGGAACTGGGAGAGCCTAGGTAACTCCTTTACCTTCCCTCTCTCTGGCAAGATCAGGGTGTCAGGGGATCTGGTCACCTGTTGCCGGAAGATACTTGCCCTGGTCTGGGTAGTGGAGGGCCTATTAAGGAACAGCTGAATGTGGGTGATGGGGTTCCTGTAGCCTCGTCCGTGTCCAGCTCAGACTCTGGTCCTCTCCTGTCCTCTGATGGAGTTTCCAGCCCGTGGGACCCTCCTATCTCACACTCCTTTTCATCTGGACTTTCCTCAGGGGACGACCATTCTACATGTCTGTCAAGGGACCCAAACTCGGCTTGCAGTCTGGGGGAACCCCAATCAAGTGGTCTGTCTCTCTGCTCCTCTTTCAGCTCACCAGGGGGCACACCCCCCTCTTGCACTAACTCCACTGGACAGGGAACAGCTATGGGCAGACCTATGGCCGGTGTGGCTGGGAATTCTAGTTCCTGCTTGACAGTACTTACAGGTCCTAGGTCCCCGACTGGGCCTTCAGTCACCACAGCTCCCTCTTTCCTTCCCTCTTTGGTGTTCGCGGGGAAGTCGCTAGGCCACAATTCCTCTCTGCCTTGACGGGGTGGCTCCAGGCCCGCTCTGACTTTCCAGGACTTTTCAAGCTGTAACATGCAAAGTCCTGACCGCAAGTCCACATTGAAGTAGTGTGGAACCTGCTGAATGTCCGCCATATTAATGGCTTGTAGCAATGGCCACACCGTACCCATGCTTCCACTATTGCTGCTGGTATCTGACATCCTGGGCAAAGCAGGCACAGTCTTCCATCCATCCACCACCCCAAGGGTGAATCCCCCGCGGTGCTCAAGCTGGACACCCATGTCCACAAGTGTCTGTTTCGGAAACCAAGTGAGAGCTGGCAGCAAGCATCCGCCCTCCGCCATCTTCTTCAGCCTCATGGTATCTGCTGGGCGCAGGGAAACTTTCGTCTCCTCAGGGCGTGGCTCCGCCTCCTCACTTCCAGACGGGCCGGCGCCACTGAATCTGATTGGTAGATTCTTTCCTGGTCACGCTGCTGTAACCCCTGATGTGCAGGATAGAAACTTGCAGACATGCTGGATTTTGCAGAACTTGCCAAGACATGCTGGCCCTTGCGGTGGTTGCCGGCAGCAACGGGGATTTTAGTAATGCCCCTTGTCTTCCTATATGGGACCACTCTAACACAGTCTCTCCCCTGGGCTCCTATAAGCTCACCCCAATCACCCTTAGCAACAGGAAACAGTCCCAGGCACACTTCACAATTAAAAGGGTTTTTTTTAGCACAAGTTCAGCGTGCCCAGCATTTTCAGGGTGCTGGGCATGTTTAGAATCCAGTGAGGAATGTCCGGCCTCGGGACATATTTGTAATCCATAGGTGCGGTCGCCCGCCGTGGTTGCCATGGGTGATAACGCATGTCACTGAATTGCATGATAAAGATAAGTGTCCAGCCCAGTGCCATTGAAGCAACTGGGTAGGTGAGAACAGCAATTGGCAACAGCTCCCTCCAGTTGCTATGGACAACGGCACACTTGTAGAAACCTTTACTGTTTTAGCAGGCGACACACAAGTCCTTCCCAGAGTTCGGTCCATACTTACAATGGAACAAATACAGTTCCCTGGCTCTGTTCTCTTGCGGTTTCTAGGGGTAACGACTGGCAGCTTTACAGGTGAATCCCGGAAAACGGGCCACCAAATGTAGCCAATGGCCCCCTTAGGGGGTGGCTGGATGATGTGGCCCACCTGTCACTCCACCCTCAATCACACATTTCCTTTCATTTGGAGTCACGGAACAGGCCAGTACTTTGTTTTTTTTATTTATTAGGGGCATAAACTTGATGGGCTAGGGACAACTGGGATGCCCAGTAGATCAAGAAAGAGGACCGTCTATACACAGCTCCGTATATACACTCATTCTTCCTCCAGCACTGACACTTGCTGAACGTTACACTCTTTCACTTCTCTCCTGCACAAACTTGCTTCTTCTCGGTGAGGTCTGAAGGGATATTTATCAGAGCTCCATTACACCTTCCTCCACCCTATCTAACACATGGTGAGGCCTGCATTCCTGATGACAGGACCTTCGGACCACCCATTACAGACAAAGGCCATGGGCCCTCAAAGTGTAGCTGAGTACAAATGTGCTAGCGGGGTTTTGATGGACTACTGCTCCCAGCCCATCCTCTTCCAGGCCACCTCAGCCCTCCTGGCTGCTCCGGCCTACTCCACTGCCCAGGGACACAGCTCCCCTGACTGGCTCCTCTGACCTCCACAAACTGTCCACTGTATCCTCCCAGTCTGCTCCAGTCCTTTTCTCCAGCTCCCAGGGTATATCACTCACCAACACCGGTGGATCATTTAAAGAGTCTTTCCTGTAGCCTCTCTGTTGCTCTCCCGCTCTCTTGTGCTGCTTACTGTGATGCACAGCTTGGTTCCTCCTCTATTGCACCAGCATGTCACAGCTCCGGCAGGAAGCAGCACTCTATGCTCCTTTTCCATCCCCACTCATAGCCGGCCTCTCAGTGACGTCACACGGGCCGGGACTAGGAAGCTCCTGTCAGGTGGAGATGACTCGCCTGGCAAGGAAGTGAAGGGCGGGGCTGGCCTTAGGCTTGTGCCGGGTGCAGGAGCGTACTCCGCACATGTTTCCGCTATTATCTATGTAGCGCGGCCGGTGTGTACAGCACACTGCCAGCACTTCCACTGCGCCCCCCCTTCCTCCAGGAAATGGTCCCACCCAGGGCATTCGCCCCTTCTGCCCCCACCCTGTTGTACCGGACCAGCGTGAAACGCGTCAATGTCTGCTGTGTCCATGTCAGTATCAGTGTTACCTTGACGTTTTAACTTGGAATAAAGTACATTATCATCTTCTACACTTTGGAGTGCGGTCAATATGTTGTTTTCTTGACTACTCCAGTGATCTCCACAGCAGTGGCAGCCTGTAATGCAGGGCGCAGGGGAGCCGCCCCCCTATCCATGCGTCCAGTCCCCTAATCTACATGCGGGGCGCCAGACGCATGGATTCCAATGGAGTTTGTTTTGGAGCACGTGATTAGAGCCAGAGGCTTTAATAGGCTTCAAAAAAGGGTGGGCCCACCACCCAGTTGTGTGGCAATAGTGACCGAAGGGGGTGTGTGGGTGCGGGTGACCCGATTGACCGGTGGCTGTGGGTGCATTGTTTGCTGCCTCCCCCCCAAAAAAAATATACCATCTGCCGCCACTGCTCCACATGCTTCTGGGTCCCATGCTGAGCAGCTGCCCTGCTAAAATGTCAACACCGAAGGTCCGCTAACTGGCATTCAGTGAATGCTTTGCATGCGTGACTGTCATAGCCACACCTATCTACCTTGTCCAATTAGAGAGTAATTGGCATTCATTAAGAAAATGTAAAGCATCATCTGAATGGTGCCTGTGCCACGTGGCTGACCTGCTGTTTTAAAAATGCAGCAGAGAAGGTGATCTGCACAGGACCCAGAAGCTAGTGGAGATTATTGGAGTATTGGTGTATACAGTGATTTCCAGTTTCTGGTCCAAAATTTATTAATGTAACTATGTAAAAAAAAAAAATTCTTCCTTACAGAGGAAGTAAACTCTTGAAAAAATGTTTTCTTTTCCCTCCCCTGCAAAGTAACGGCATAATGTGCTAGTATGCATTGCATACTAGCACATTATGTGACAATTACCTGCAAACGAGGTCTGTGTCATCCCCACTGTAGGCCGCATCCATCTTTGTCCGTCTTCCTTCCAGGGCCGCGGACTCCGGCTCTGTGACTGGCCGGAGCCACGTGACGTCACTCCCACGCATATGTGCGGGAGCCGCCGTTCACGGCACTGTCTTCTGAAGAAATGGCACAGTATACAGTAAATATCTCCTAAACTGTGCATGTTTAAGAGATATTTACAGTACCTATAGGTAAGCCTAATTCTAGGCTTACCTATAGGTACAAAGTATACAGGGAGGTTTACAACCTCTTTTATGGAACATTAAATGTTTAACCAACATTGACATAAATATATATTGTATATGTATGTATATATATATATATATATATATATATATATATTTTATTACCAAGAGTATTGGGACGCCTGCCTTTACACGCTCATGAACTTTAAAGGCATCCCAGTCTTAGTCTGTGGGGTTCAATATTGAGTTGGCCCACCCTTTGCAGCTATAACAGCTTCAACTCTTCTGGGAAGGCTGCCCACAAGGTTTAGGAGTGTCTATGGGAATGTTTGACCATTCTTCCAGAAGCGTATTTGTGAGTATTTGTGAGGTCAGGCACTGATATTGGATGAGAAGGCCTGGCTCGCAGTTGGGTTGAGGTCAGGACTCTGTGCAAGCCAGTCAAGTTCCTCCACCCCAAACTTGCTCATCCATGTCTTTATGGGCCTTGCTTTGTACACTGGTGCGCTGTCATGTTGGAACAGGAAGGGGCCATCCCCAAACTGTTCCCACAAAATTGGGAGCATGAAATTGTCCAAAATTTCTTGGTATGCTGAAGCCTTAAGAATTCCTTTCACTGGAACTAAGGAGCCAAGTCCAACCCCTGAAAAACAACCCCACACCATAATCCCTCCTACACCAAATGATTTGGAGGGGTGGCCAAATACTTTTGGCAATATAGCGTGGATGAGTGAGTTTGGGGTGGAGGAACTTGACTGGCCTGCACCTCAACCTGATAGAACATCTTTGGGATGAACCAGTGACTGTGAGCCAGGCCTTCTCGTCCAAGATCAGTGCCTGACCTCACAAATGCGCTTCTGGAAGAATGGTTAAACATTCCCATAGACACTCCTAAACCTTGTGGACAGCCTCCTTCGCAGAAGAGTTGAAGCTGGTATAGCTGCAAAGGGTGGGCCAACTCAATATTGAACCCTATGGACTAAGACTGGGATGCCATTAAAGTGGATGTAAACCCAAACAAAAAAATGTAATTAATAATTCTGCCTGGTAGAGTATAGCATGTTAAGTCATCTGTGCCTAGTCTTGTCACAAAGAGTTAATCCAACTGTGAGTAATGAGCTTATCTTTTTTCAGGAAGAGAAAGTCAGACTAACAGGAAAATACACAGTCGATCTGCCCCTTGCTCTGTGAGTGACAAGCAATTTGCTTATCTCCTTGACACAGCAGAGAAGTTTTGCACTCCCCTCTCCCTCCCTCTTCAATGTCTCAGTCTAGAGGTGGGTGGGGAGGCTTGTGACATCACAACTCCACCCACCAAACTCCAACAAACACACACACCCACTGATTTCAGAGTTTTAGCTGCTAGTGCTTACAGGAAGGACATTTGCAAGGTAGGGATAGATGCAGGAGGCTTGCATGTATATATACATTAATACTGTGTCATTAGTTTATACTGGGTGGGTGGTGGGTTTACATCCACTTTAAAGTTCATGTGCGTGTAAAGGCAGGTGTCCCAATACTTTTGACAATATAGTGTATATATACAATATCTCACAAAAGTGAGTACACCCCTCACATTTTTGTAAGTATGTTATTATATCTTATCATGTGACAACACTGACAAAATGACACTTTGCTACAATGTAAAGTAGTGAGTGTACAGCTTGTATAACAGTGCAAATTTGCTGTCCCCTCAAAACAACTCAACAAACAGCCATTAATATCTAAACCACTGGCAAACAAAAGTGAGTACACACCCAAGTGAAAATGTCCAAATTGGGCCCAATTAGCCATTTTCCCTCCCCGGTGTCATGTGACTCGTTAGTGTTACAAGTAGTGTTGAGCGAACCCGGACTGTAACGTTCGGGTCCGTACCGAACTTTCGGGTGTCCGTGGCACGGACCCGGACCCGGACATTTCAAAAATCGTTCGGGTTCGGTCCGGGGTTCTGCTATTTTACTCCACGTGTTGAGAAGCTGCAGGGCAGCCAATCAACAAGTGTTTCACTGGTTTGCCCTTAGAAGCCATCACAGCCATGCCTACTAATGGCATGGCTGTGATTGGCCGGTGCATCATGTGACCCAGCCTCTTTATAAGCTGGAGTCACAGTGCTGCAGTCACATGCTCCTTGGGTTAGTGTAGGGAAAGGTAGCTGACTGCGTGAGGGACAGATTTGAGAC
>BLSH010073795.1:1052523-1063721 GCA_018402905.1 Glandirana rugosa | reverse complement strand
CATACCAGAACCGGTGGTACGGCGTCGAGTTAAAGTCCCAGAACCGTTTGAAGAATATTGGATCCGGTAGAAATACATCCCGTTGTTAAGAAAAAAAGTCTAGTAGTCTCTCAAGAAACGGTACTCCACGGTACAACTTGAAGGTCACTGGTCATACTCTCTCACTCTCGCTATTGTTGTTTATATTGTGTTGACGAGGGGTAAGTGTGGGCTCTGGAACATTGATCTCAACTCGCTTGGAGACCTTCAAGCCCAAGACGACCAGGCAGGCTTGAAGCCCTGTTTCAGGCCCAGGCCCAGGCCTGCCTTGGGCTTGTTAGCGTGCCTGTTCCGTCCGGACCCGGACCCGGACTTTGTCCCGAAGTTCGGACGGACCAGCAGAACCCGAACTTCCAGAGGTTCGCTCAACTCTAGTTACAAGGTCTCGGGTGTGAATGGGGAGCAGTTGTGTTATATTTGTTGTTATCGCTCTCACTCTCTCATACTGGTCACTGGAAGTTCAACATGGCACCTCATGGCAAAGAACTCTCTGATGATCTGAAAAAAAGAATTGTTGCCCTACATAAAGATGGCCTAGGTTATAAGAAGTTTGCCAAGACCCTGAAATTGAGCTGCGGCATGGTGGCCAAGACCATACAGCGTTCCACTCAGAACAGGCCTCGCCATGGTCAACCAAAGAAGTTGAGTGCACATGCTCAGCGTCATATCCAGAGGTTGTCTTTGGGAAATAGACGTATGAGTGCTGTCAGCATTGCTGAAGAGGTTGAAGGGGTTGGGGTCAGCCTGTCAGTGCTCAGACCATACGCTGCACACTGCATCAAATTGGTCTGCATGGCTGTCGTCCCAGAAGGAAGCCTCTTCTAAAGATGATGCACAAGAAAGCCCACAGAACAGTTTGCTGAAGACAAGCAGACTAAGGACATGGATTACTGGAACCATGTTCTGTGGTCTGATGAGACCAAGATAAACTTATTTGGTTCAGATGGTGTCAAGCGTGTGTGGCGGCAACCAGGTGAGGAGTACAAAGACAAGTGTGTCTTGCCTACAGTCAAGCATGGTGGTGGGAGTGTCATGGTCTGGGGCTGCATGAGTGCTGCCAGCACTGGGGAGCTACAGTTGATTGAGGGGACCGTGAATGTCAACATGTACTGTGACATACTGAAGCAGAGCATGATCCCCTCCCTTCGGAGACTGGGCCGCAGGCAGGGCCAGATTAACATAGGGGCTATTGGAGCTGAAGCTCCAGGCCCCTACTTTAAGATAGGCCCAGCCCAGTGAGTCACTGATGCTGCCCTGCCCTGCTCTGTGTGTGTACACATGATTAATATGTAAATCGCAGGCCCACCAAAATCCTCAGCACCAGGCCCATGATGTTCTTAATCCAGCCCTGGCTGCAGGGCGGTATTTCAACATGATAACGACCCCAAACACACCTTCAAGACGACCATTGCCTTGCTAAAGAAGCTGAGGGTAAAGGAGATGGACTGACCATGCATGTCTCCAGACCTAAACCCTATTGAGCATCTGTGGGGCATCCTCAAACGGAAGGTGGAGGAGCACAATATGTACCAGATCCATGATGTCGCCATGGAGGAGTGGAAGAGGACTCCAGTGGCAACCTGTGAAGCTCTGGTGAACTCCATGCCCAAGAGAGCTAAGGCAGTGCTGGAAAATAATGGTGGCCACACAAAATATTGAAGCTTTGGGCCCAATTTGGACATTTTCACTTAGGGGTGTACTCACTTTTGTTGCCAGTGGTTTAGACATTAATGGCTGTGTGTTGAGTTATTTTGAGGGGACAGCAAATTTACACTGTTATACAAGCTGTACACTCACTACTTTACATTGTAGCAAAGTGTCATTTCTTCAGTGTTGTCACATGAAAAGATGGAATAAAATATTTACAAAAATGTGAGGGGTGTACTCACTTTTGTGAGATACTGTATATATATATATATATATATATAAACATATATAGCATATTATGCAACATTGTAGAGATAGAATATATAGAACTATACATATCAATGTCCGACCCTGAATGAGTTTATGCTAAGATTCCTAAACCTACTCATAAAGTCTATCACACTGGCGACTCTGTAATGCCCTCTAGACACCAAAAATACTGCCATATGTAAACTGCATGTATAGTTGGAGCATTACTTGCAGTTGAGTTGCATATATCTACACCCTCTACTCCACTGGTTCCCAATCTCAGTCCTCAAATACCCACAAACAAGCCTTGTTTTGAGAATTTCCCTTAGGTAAGAAAGCTGTCATAAATACCAACCATTAAAATTTTCATTTTTTAATTAAATTGTGAAAGCATAACCTGTTGGGAGTACTTGGGGACAGAGGTTGGGAGCCACTGCTCTACACCTCTCTTTCAAATGTCCATGGAGAAAGGTCTGTCTGTTGAAAAACTGTACACTCATAAGACATGTTGGGCCGGTTGCCCGGTTGCCCTGAGCAGAGAGACAACATCATTCAAGCATCGATTAGAGCAGGGCCTGTGGTCAGTGACACATAGGGGTTGATTTACTCAAGGCAAATAGAGTGCACTTAGCAAGTGCAGTTGCACTCCTTTTCCCCAGAGCTTAGTAAATGTGGTAAAGCTTTGCTGATTTCCATCATCCAATCATATGCAAGCAACAATGCTTTTTTTATTTACTAAGGAAAATGGGTGCAAATGCACTAACAAAGTGCAAAGTCTATTTTCCTTTAGTAAATCGACCCCATAGTGGATATAATACTGCTAGGTGCTCCTTGTAAAGACCTGTGATCACAGCACCTTTTAGAAGAAAGTCTTCTAGCATCAACTTCCTTTGTGGCTCTGAGATGTCTTGTGACCGAATGCCGGAAGCCTCAAAGGAAGCACATATTAGAAGATGTGAAAAGGTGTGTCACTATAAACTTTCTCATTTAACCACTTGCCTACTGGGCACTTTTACCCCCTTCCTGCCCAGGCGCTGTCGCACTTTGAATGACAATTGCGCGGTTTGCAACACTGTACCCAAACAAAAAAAATGTTATCATTTTTTTTCACACAAATAGAGCTTTCTTTTGGTGGTATTTAATCAGTGCTGGGTTTTTATTTTTTGCTAAACAAACAAAAAAGGTCCAAAAATTTTGGAAAAATTTTATTTTCATAGTTTGTTATAAAATTTTGCAAACAGGTAATTTTTCTCCTTCACTGATGTGCGCTGATGAGGCTGCACCAATGGCCACTGATATATAGGCTGCACTGATGGGCACTGATAGGTGGCATTGATGAGCACTGATAGGTGGCACTGATGAGACAGCACTGATGAGACTGCACTGATGGGTGGTACTGATGGGCTCTGATAGGTGGCACTGATAGGCGGCACTGATATACAGCACTGATAGGCGGCACTGATGGGCACTGATAGGCATTGGTAGGCGCAACTGATAGGCGGCACTGATAGGTAACATTGATGATGAGGCGCTGATGGGCACTGATTGACAACACTAATGGGCAATACATGCCTTTTCTGCAACTGCTCCGGTCCTGTCCCACGCTGAGCTGTCAGCGGCAGCTTCATTTTGTAGGCGTGTGCAGGAGAGGCAGCCAACAATGGAAGCCTCATGGTACCTGTAGCGCTGCCCTCTTGAGGGTCGCAAGATAAATCAATACCCCTCTGGTTACCCTGAACCTGTGAGTCCTCTGCCACCTTTGACACCCTGGGTTCAAACATTTTTTGTCTTTCTTTTTGGAAATACACCAAAATGAGCTGAATCAGTAATGGTTTACTCAATAGGATAAATGAAGAAAGGATCAAAGAACAAACCTGAATTTACCTCCAGGAGGTTGACTTACTAAAGTTGTTATTGGTAGAATAACTATCACCTCTTTGATTCAAGAGTATTAACCTCTTCCCGACCATGCCATAGCCGAATGACGGCTACAGCGCGGCTCTAAAATGCCGGGAGGCCGTCAATAGACGTCCTCTCATTTGGCGTGCGCTGGGCGCGCTCCCGTCGGCGGACCCGATGTCCACCGAAGACCCGCAATCTCCTCACAGAGAGCAGGAACGGGGAACCGCCGATGTAAACACCGCGGTTCCCCGTTCTGTGAGGGGGGGGGGGGATGACAGATCTACTGATCCCTGTCACTGGGATCAGTTAGATCTGTCATGCCCCTGCCAACCCCGCCCCCCCCCACAGTTAGAACACACCCAGGGAACACATTTAACCCCTTCACTGCCCCTTAGTGTTAACCCCTTCCCTGCCAATGACATTTACACAGTAATCAGTAGATATTTAAATTTCTGATCGCTGTATAAATGTCATTGGTCCCAAAAAAGTGTCAAGAACGTCCGACATGACCACTGCAATATCGCAGTCCCGATAAAAATCGCAGATCGCCGCCATTACCAGTAAAAATAAATAAAAACTCCATAAACTAATGTCCATAGTTTGTAGGTGCTATAACTTTTGTGCAATCCAATCAATATACGCCAATTGCGATTTTTTTTTTACCAAAAATATATATAGAAGAATATATATCGGCCTAAACTGATGAATAAATTAGTTTTCTTTTTGGATATTTATTATAGCAAAAAGTAAAAAATATTGTTCTTTTTTCAAAATTTTTTTATTTGTTTGGGTACAACGTCACATGACCGCGCAATTGTCATTCAAAGAGCGACAGCACTGAAAACTGAAAATTGGTCATGGCAGGAGGGGGGTTTAAGTGCCCAGTAAGGAAGTGGTTAAACAGTGTACACTATATTTCCTATACCCAACAAGTGCATGTAATGCCTATGTGAGTGGGATAAAGGAGAGCAAAGGAATGACTCCTATAAGTGTAGCGGTACCCCCGAAGGAGCTGCTAATGAAATTTATATTTTCCCGAGCCCCCCACTGAATATTCTTGCAGTCAGTCACTATGGTATTTCCACACAGCCAGGTGCACGCACAATCCTGCTTGTTTCCAATGACCAGTCTAGGGGATGAATTTTCAATGCTTTATTTGTTGAACTTGGATAGGAGAAGGGTAGAGATAGGATACTCCAAGTAACTGAATGTAACTGAGGACAAACTCTCCCTAGGTTCTGTACAGCAGGCAGTCAGTGGCTTCACACAGCAGACTGACTCCAATGAAACAAGTCCATCTTTAAGCAACAAAGGACATGCCAGACTTTGTTTCTTCAAGACACCAGCCAGTGCCTCCTTTCTAACTCAGTGTAGCAGACTACCAAAGCACTTTATGGCAGGCTGACTTTAGCAGAACAGGTCCCTTGTTAAACAGTAAGGACAGAAGCTGGACTCTGTTCTTCAAGACACTCACCAGTGTCTCCTTTCTAGCTGACACACCCAATTAAGCTGATATGAGGGCAAGGGAAATTCTAGCACACAGTCTCAGGGATTCTCTCACAGATCTGTACTCACACCATGTCCTGGGACAGTCGGTAGCCCTTTCTCTGCCAACTTCCAAGCGACACTTTGCCACTGCAGTATCAGACCAAATCCAGAGACATCCTCCCTCTGTCAACTTCTATGGAACTGTGGGTTGCAGCTTCAGCATCCGGATAGGCCTCAACTAGGCCTAGCAGCCGGCAGCCTCCTGGATAGGCTTTCGGGCCTAGCAGCCAGGAGCTGGACATATACCACACCCCTCAAGCTTGGGTGGGCTGGGACTCCTAACCTTGAGCCCTTGTGCTCCCTTTTATATAAAGGTGTTCACCCAAGATGCAGTGGGGTACCACTCCCCTGCTAGCTGGTCAGAACCACCTCCAAATACACCTGCTGTCACTGGCTGAGGTTTTCTCCCTCTGTCCAATAGGGACCCAATAGGGACCCACACTACTGGACAGGGTGAAATGATCTTCAGACCATATGAAACAGCACCAGAGCACATAGAGCAGACCTTACTTAAATCAGGCTCCCTGATAAGCAGACAGCATGTAAATTTACCTGTCAGCTCTTCTGTTAAGCAGATAGAGCCAAAAACTATATACACTCACTAGTACCCAAACTAGGAGGGCGCTACATCAGTGACAGACACCTCTCTACTGCTCCTCGACATAAGAGACAGTACAGTGTTAGATAAACAAGTACAACTCCAGCTAACAGTAACTATAGCACAATTCAACCTGCTCTTTCAGAGAGTTCTTTGGTGAAATGCAGCTTTAATAATTTCAGCAAAAACAATTTCCTAAAGTGGGGAGAGAAGTAAATGTAGTCCAGTGTTGCTGTGTGACAAATCCGATTACTCTCCAGCTAGCTCTCTGATATTTAATTGCATGCAAAGAATATTGGCCGATAAGTCAGAATAGCTGATCCAATAGGTGGTGTATGATCAATAAACAATGTCCCTATTGCAAATAAAACTGTAATTGACTTCACAGTGATTACTGACTTAGAGATGCTAAACTCTGTGGAACTACAAGTAACCGCAGACCAATGGATGACATGGATGTCTGTGTACAGTGTCCATGATATGCTGGAACAGATCTTTGAATTAAAGATAGTAAAGAATGTAGGGAAACAATGATGTCCATACACAGTGTCTATTATACTGGGCTATCGCCCTCTCACCACACCGGAATAGGAGACGAAGATGATGATGATAATGAGGATGATGATGATCTCTCTGGTATATGGCTCAAGGGATGACCTCCGCCCTCCAACGCAGCTCACACGGATCTGATATCTCTTCAGGGTAGGTGGAGCAGGGGTGGCCTCCAGGCTGCCACAAGACAGTATAAGGAGACTGTCCGCAGGTGTCCTTCTAGATATCTGTTGGATCGATCTGTAGAAGCAGGCCACAAACCAGCTGCCTTGGTAACAGATTCCCTGCATACAGATCCACGCCGGTCCCGAGAGAGCGCGCCAGGCCCCATGCCTTGCTTCTTATAGTCTCTCCTAGTGGTTTGCTCTTCTCTATCAGCCCGCTAGTAGTTGTAGTTTCACACAATACAGCCAGAGGATGAGTCCTTTCAAATAAACAACATGTCCCAAGATGCCTTGCTCTGCCTCTAATTAAGAGAGTCACAGGACAGCCAAACTGGAACACTAGAGGGAAACAGCCACCTTTAAACACCACCACACATCGTCTTCTGAGTGCAGGAATGTAAGTATCCAGCTCCTGGCTACAGAACTCTATAGGTGACATCACTTCACAGGCATTTTCCCATCCGTTGTCAGTTCTCTCCTGCACACAGCATCCATTGCTGGAGACTGGACCGGATCAGCTTCAGAAGAGGTATGTATACTGATTTTCGCTTTAAGGGCTCATACACACGGGCGTTTTTTGACGCCGCCGTTTTTGGGTGTTTTTTGCAGCTCTCCATGTTATTCAATGGCCCTCTAAAAACGCCAGCGTTTTTGAGCAGTAGAGGGTGTCGGCGTTAGTGGGCTGTTTATAGAACGCAGGACCAGTGCGTTCTGAGGCTGTAGCGTTTTGGCGTTTTTTGCCACTAATCGGAAAAACGCTCACTAACGCCGTACCGGCGTTAACCAGCGTTTTTTGATCCCAAGGTTGTTAGGTTGTAAAATAGCAGAGGACTGATTTTCTTTTTAAAAAACGCCTATTGACACCGACGCTCACAAACACTCACTAACGCCGATGCAAAACGCTGAAAAAAACGCAGATTTTTCCAAACCGTCGGACCCGACGTTTTGCTTATTTTTTCTCAGACGCCCGTGTGTATGAGGCCTACAGTTTAGATTGATTCGTCTTAGAATGTAGCTGTCAATAGATTTGGAGTTAGTTTTTGGCTGAACTTCCACTTTAAGAACACTCACCTTTCATGGAGCCCATCAGCCAGTGCAGCATCACCGGACTTTTCTCTGACTTTACAATTCTGCATGCATTTTCCATGTCTTAGTATTTAAACAAGTAGATCAGAAACTAGTATTTCCACAAAGACATCAGCATTGAATTGTGACACCCAAATATGTCTTATGGTAGGCTTACTTTAACAAGCAGGCTAAATAGAGGAGACCATACAACATTTGGAATTATTTTAAATATCTAACTTTGACATGGCAAAAATTGCAAGTATGTAAAAAAAAAATAGCTGGTGCCCCTAGGACTACTAGGTTATAATTTATAGCAGGTATTTCCAAACATGTCTCCGGGCCCTGCAATGCACTTTGTGTTGATCTCTACATAGGGCCACAGGAGTGGATTGGCCCTCAGATATTAATCCTCCTTTGTACCGGGGAAGAAGCAAACAAGACACAAGCTTCAGTGACTTTAGAGAACTTTAAGGCCTCGTACACACGGACGTTTTTTGACGCCGGCGTTTTCTGGCGTTTTTTTTGCAGCTCTCCATGTTAGTCAATGGCCCCATAAAAACGTCTGTGTTTTTGAGCTGTAGATGGCGTCGGCGTTAGTGAACTGAAAGTAGAACCCACGGCCATCGCGTTCTGAGGCTGCAAAACGCCAACTAATATTGTACCGGCGTTTTCCGGCGTTTTTTGACGCTGACGTCTTTAGGTTGAAAAATAGCAGAGGGATGATTTTTTTTAAAAAAACGCATATTGACGCCGATGCTCACTAACGCTCACTAACGCCGATGCATAACGCCGATTTTTTTTCCTTGACATCGGGCCCGACGTTTTGTTTATTTTTAAAGATACGCCTGTGTGTATGAGGCCTTAGACTTTAAGAATGAAGGGTGAGAAGGTATAATTAGCTATACAACAGACAAGAGTCTAAATTCACTAAGCCATCTGATTTTTTTTCTCGTAGTTGTGTAATTCATGGTTGCATCTGCTTTAGATGTTCTGCCTACAAAAAAATGTATTGGTGCAGAATCTGTATTGTCCCTACACAAAATGAAACCTCATCTCATTAAAGCAGTATTAAAGTCAAAAGCAGTCATTTATTAAAGTATACTGCGGCTTAGCAATTCTTAGATGTGATGGCTGCATTTGTTTTCTTTTTTAGGCTTTCTTTCTTCAATTTTCACCTGGTGATGTGACCAGTAAGTCTGATTTTCAAAAGAACAAGCTGTCCTGTAGATGTATTAGTTACAGTGATGAGACAAACCCATAGCTCCCAACTGCCCCTTGATTTCGAGGGACTGTCCCTGATTTGGAGCAACATCCCTCTGTCCCTCTTTCCTCCTCATTTCGGTCTGATCTATATAGTTGTATATAAAATGCAGTATTTCTCTATCAAAAAGTATTTCCCAGGCCAGTGCTAAACCTTTCATCCAATTTCCAAATTTCTCTATTTGTAAGTTTCATAAGCAACAATTAAGGAATAATAGTAGTTAAAAAAAAGCGCTTTTTGTGTTAAATCAATCATTTTTTGTATAATTATCCTTAAAGGGGGGGGGGCGTGACAGGGGGCGTGTCCAATGCCTACATACGTTTGCTAATAGGTGTCGCTTGTTCCCATCTCAGAAAGTTGGGAGGTATGCAAACCATTTAGGGCCCTTTCACAATTTTTCATGCGGACCTGATTGGACCTTCCATTCCCCTCTATGGAGCGGCGGATGTCAGCGGACACATCCCGCCGCCATCCGATACGATCCTGTCCGCCAAAAACAGATGATGTTGGTCCTATTCCCCATTCATCCGGCAGATCGGATCGGATAGCACCAGAAGGAAATAAACAGGTGATCCATTTCCATCCGATTGCCCCATAGAGGAGAGCTGGATTGTGGCCTTACCACTGAAAGGGGTGCTTACAATGATCAGCTTTTACATACAGGCAGTCCCTGGGTTACAAACACAATAGGGTCTGTAAGCAGACTTGTTCTTAAGTTGAATTTGTATGTAAGCTGGAACAGGTGAATATTTTAAGTGTAGCTCCAGCCAAAAGAATAATTTTTAAGTTTTTTGGATAGCATAGGGAAGGGCGGACACCCTTTTTGTTTTGCTATCTGAGGCCCTGTTCAGAAGATTTCACCTCTCACTTCCTGTTGTCTCTTTTGTAAGTCGGATGTTTGTAACCCAGAGACTGCCTGTATTTTACATAAAACCTTTATCTCAAAAGAAAAAAAAATGTTTGCTGTAACTGATTATAAAGTATTAGCTGGAGTTTGGCTTCAGTTTGTTAGTGCATCTAAGACTCCTCTCCTCTCCTCTCCTCTCCCTGCTGCTGCCCAAATGTACACCCTGTGCTCATTCATCCAGAGCGGGGGCACTCTAATATAGGAGGTGTGTTACTGGCCAGATCACCAGGTGAAAACGGGGGGTGGGGGGGGGGGGAGAGAAAACGAATCCAGCCATGACGTGTTATTTTTTATCCCATAAATTTCCCACAACTCCTTTTCCTACTCCCTGAACCTCATAAATTACCAAGCAACAATGGCAACCACCCCAATTTTTTAAAGCGGTAGTAAACCGCTGGGTATTTTTTTTTTAAACCTGAAAAGTAATGTCATAATGTGCTAGTATGCATTGCATTATAGCACATTATGTGAACTTACCTGACCTTACCTGAAAACAAAGCCTGTCACCACTGAAGGCGCTTCCATCTTCACCAGGTCTTCCTTCCGGGTTCACGGACTCTGGCTATGTCAGTGGCTGGAGCTGTGATGATGTCACTTCCAGGCGTGCATGTAGGAGCCGCCGTTTACTGAACAGGACTCTGAAGGTAAGGCATGGGCATGCTGTTCCTTTGGAGCGCATGCGTTAGTGACGTCACCGGCTGCATGTCCAGTACATAT
The DNA here is from genome assembly GCA_018402905.1 of Glandirana rugosa. Lineage (NCBI taxonomy): Eukaryota > Metazoa > Chordata > Amphibia > Anura > Ranidae > Glandirana > Glandirana rugosa. The sequence continues at coordinate 1,053,069 of BLSH010073795.1, read as the reverse complement.
CTCAAACAGTGCACATTTAGGAGATATTTACAGTACCTATAGGTAAGCCTTATTATAGACTTATCTACAGGTAAAAGGTATGCATGGGAGCAGTAGCGTTGCTAGGAGGTGGCTACTGGGGTTATAGCACTGAATCTGGGGCCCATAGACCCAAGTCTCTTACCTAGGGTTGGTTCTGGGCTCCATCTGCTCAGCTGGTGGCCGGGGGCAATGTAATTGCCAGAAACCGCAGCACAAGGACTACTCCGGGTCTATTTGACGATTTTCGGGTTCAGGCGGAGTAATCCTTGTGCTGTGGTTCCCAGCAATTACATTTCCCAGCAGATTGGTATAGAAGTGGACATCGGGACAATGATTAAATTGTCGGAACTGCTGATAACATTAACTAGTCATGTTGTTTCCCCGGCCACCAGTTGAGCAGATGGAGCCCAGTCCGGTCTTGATCACCACAAGAGGTAAGCACTTAAACTGAGGGGTTAACATTCCTGTTGCTTCCCCTGGCCCCCAGCTGAGCAGAAGTTTTTTTTTATAATTGATGCAGATAAG
>BLSH010073795.1:1013343-1024315 GCA_018402905.1 Glandirana rugosa | reverse complement strand
TGTATGTATGTATGTATGTATATATATATATATATATATATATATATATATATATATATATATATATATATATATATATATATATATATATATTTAATATGCCAAAGTTAAAAAATGCTGTATAAAAAAGGCACAAGTCGCGCCTAAAATAAAACGCTCAAAGGCATCCCTCTCAGGTGTGAATGCAGCGTAAGGGTGCACTGAAAGTGATTGTAAATGCTCAAATTTTATTTTTTTTTTAAAATAAAAAACATATCATACTCCCCTCCTCTGTGCAGCGGTTTTGCACAGAGCGGCCCCTAACCCTGTCTTCTGGGGTCCTCCTCCTCATCTCAAGTGACCACCACGCTTCCCTGGGGTCACCCGTGCGGCGCGCTCCCGAATCCTGCTGTTGCGTGTATTCACACAAACAGCGGGACTCGGCCCCGCCCCTCTGGGTCACTGGACTTGATTGACAGCCGTGGGAGCCAATGGCTCCCCAGCTATCAATCCAGCGAACCGGTGAAGCTCGGGTGAGCTGTGAGGCTCGTCCCCGTCATGGGATCGGTTCGGGTTCAGGTGGGCTCCTGCATACAATCCCTTGAATGGGCTGCCTTAGGTGGTAGCAAGCCCTTACATATACCCAGTGAAGTGACATGCCTCAAGTGATACACCGAGATTAAACAAATCCTCCTACATAAGTTGTATATGTTTTTCTGCAGTCTTCTCTACATCTGCTTAAAGCCCAGGATTTATAAAGCTTTCAGAACAAAAAAGTGGGCAGAGAGTTGAAATTACACACTGCAGAACTCAGTGGGGAAAGCTCTGAGTGCCAATTGGAGGGAAGGGACAGAACCCCTTCACAAAGGAACAAAGCTGAGGCTGTCAATCATAGGCTGTGTTGCTGGAGCTCCCCTCCCGTCACCTTTTTCCTCTTGGTGTCAGGAAAACTTGACCTCACACGAATAGCAGAAAAACGAGGCAGCAGACAGGAAAGACACTTAGTGCTCTTAATGGAGTCAAGTACACACCATAGAGGAAAAAACCTCCCGCCTTTAATCACTTTAAGACAGAATGCACCCATGGATGAATAACCAGAACACAGACTTCTGGCATTCAATCCTGGGCACAAATGCCACACAGTCCAGCCACATCCAGCTGCAGCAACAGTCAGTCTCTCAGAACTTGATAGGTTGCAGCAGTGCCGGATTGCGTGCACACCTATGTCTTCCGCCCACAGAGCCCCATGCACGGTGGTTAACCACTTCAGCCCCGGAAGGATTTCACACTTTAGGACCAGAGCACTTTTTGCGATTTGGCACTGTGTCGCTTTAACTGACAATTGCGCAGTCCCCCACAAATAGAGCTTTCATTTGGTGGTATTTGATCCCCTCTGCGTCATTTCTGAGTTTGCTAAAATACAAATCCAAAAAATAAATGAATAAAAATTTTTTTTTTTCCCCCCCATCGGTTTTGGCCGATTTATATTCTCCCTCATATTTTTGGTTAAAAAAAAATGGCGTTTGATTGGTTTGCGCAAAAGTTGCCGCGTTTACGAATGATGAGAATTAATTTCTGGGGTTTTTATTTTTTACTAGTAATGGTGGCGATCTGCGATTTTTAGCAGTACTGCGATATTGGGGCAGACATGTCGGACCATTTTGACACTTTTTTGGGACCACTGGCATTTATACAGCGATCAGTGCTATAAAAATGCACTGATTACTGTGTAAAATGCCATTGGCAGTGAAGGGGTTAACCTGGAGGGGGCACTCTAAGGGTTAACTGTGTTCCCTCAGTGTGTTCTAACTGTGTGTGGGCTGGCCTGGCAGGGGGAGGGGAGTGATCAGGGCTTCCATATACAGGAAGGCTGGGATCACAGCCCTTCCCCCTCTAACAGAACAGATCCGTGTTTACTTACACGGACCTCCGTTCTCTCACTGCGGGGGAGCCATCGCGGGTAGCCGGAGGAGATAGAGTCCGCCCTACCCCCCCGGAACACGCGCTCACAATACTAGTTATCGCGGCCGCCAGGTGACGGCGGTTTGCAATAGCGAGCCACTTTGTCGCCGTCACGCTGCAGCGGGCGGTCGGCAAGTGGTTAAACACCAAGTGCCCATGGGGTCTTAAAGCGGAGTTTAACCCAAAAGTGGAAGTTCCACTTCAAGGACTCCTCACCCACTTACATGTCACATTTGGCATGTCATTTATTTTGGGGGGGGGTCCCAGAAGATTGCCCAGCAATTGACTCGCGCATGCGCAGTGCGTACCTGGCTGTGAAGCCGTAAGTGGTCACAGCCGGGTGCCCCACACTCGTGACGCTGGCGCAGAGGATTCGGCGGCTACATCTCTGGACTGTGGTATAGGTGAGTGGCTGTTTATTAAAAGGCAGCAGATACACATGTAGCAGAATATATCCGGCCTAAATTCATGAAGAATTGATTTTTGAGGGGGTCATGTTTTATGACAGAAAGTAGAAAATAAAAAGTTTTTTGTTTTTTTTCAAAAATGTTCGGTCTTTTTTCATTTATAAAATAAAAACCCCAGGGGTAATCAAATAACACCAAAAGAAAGCTGTATTTGTGTGAAAAAAAAAAAAATTATAATAAATGTCATTTGCGTACAACATTGCATGACTGCGCAATTGCCAGGTAAAAAAGCGCAGTGCTGAGTAGCAAAAAAATACCCTGGTCATGAAGGGGGTAAAATCTTCCAGAGGTCAAGTGGTTAAGCTCTTCAACGAACAAAAAAAAAAAAAATAAATAAAATAAAACACACACACCACCACATAACACACAAAACATGCCTGGCTCCATAAATTAAATACCTGACTCAAAAAAAAAAAAAAAAAAAAAAAAAAAAAAAAAGAAAACCTCATAAGACAATAGTCTGCCATGATCTCTTTCCAAAAATGCTATTTGCCTGGCTATCATGCTGACCTTGCTTCAATACGGTTTAGACCAAGCATCAGACTTTTCTACTATACATATATTACATAATATTTGTAAATTTAAAGTTGATCATACAAACATTGTACTGTATATGGTGACCCTAAGACGGAGATGTTTGGATGGGGTGACCTCCATGTCACATGTATGGGGGACCTTTAATTGTCGGAGGCTTTCCTGTTGCATTGGATTCCCTGCTGTGGTACGCAGTGGAAAATTTCTGTATACAAGGAGACACCCACTGACGTTAAGCTCCCAACAGATGCACTAGGCGCGGTCAGACATGCTCACTCCAAAACAGGCGACCGAGACTCGACATGTCTTAAAGGAAACCTGTGCCAAAGTATGGAAGCTGCTAACCCTCTTCTTTTAAAAAAAAAAAAAAATGGCAATTGCCTGGCTGCTGTGCCTACCCATCAAATTCTGTGATTATCCAGCAACTTCATTAGCTGAGTAATTGATTTTCTTAAAGGGCAAGTCTCCCCCTTACACATTTTTGAAAAAGGTGTCCCCATGCCCCACAGTGTCCCCAATATGCCTCCTGAAACTGTTTTTATTTTTTCTTATAATTGGCGAATGGCAATTTCACATTGTGGGACCATGCCACAGTTGTGAGCCAAGTGTTTGGCTCACCATCAGGATGCAGCTCCATTGACCTCAATAGGCAAGTTTGACAGGCAGTGCCCCCTGTCATACTCTGCACTCAAAGTTAAAATTGCTGTGGTCCCTGGATGTGTATAGTAGCCTCGTCAAGTTACAAATTTCAGTGGGCGGTAAAACCGCAGCTCAGCTGTCTATTTTTACGCCCTGAAGCATGCATCAGAAACGCTCGATGACACAGCTGATCACAGATTAGGGTAAAGGGCCAATCACAGCGGCCCTTCACTATGGAATTAGCTGTGTCCAATCACAGCTGATCACATGTAAACAAACTTGCCAGTTATTGGCATTCCTTTCCTCACCCGCAGTCACAGTGTGGGGAAAGGTGAGCTGGTAATTGGCAAGTCTGAGAGGGCAAATTTACACTGATAATCAGGGCACTGATTAGTGCAGCCCCCACTAGTGCCCATCAGTGCAGCCCCCACAAGTGCAGCCTCACCAGTGCCCATCAGTGCAGCAAAATGACTTTGTTTCTTTAGAAAATTTTGCAAATAAGAACTTTGTCAGTTTGTTCAGTTTTGTTTAGCAAAAAAAAAAAAAAAAAAGAAAAATTATATGAAAAATCCAGCGGTGATTAAATACCATCAAAATCTCGATGTCAGAAAGATGATAAAAGTTTCATATGGGTACAGTGTTGCATGACTGCGTAATTGTCATTCAAAGTGTGACAGCATTGGCCTGGGCAGGAAGGGGGTGAAAGCGATTGGTATTGAAGTGGCTAAACGCTCACCAGCTGTCACCATATGTGCAGCACACTGACGGCATTGAGCCTCTTATCAGGTGGCTGCCAATGAGTAGTTAAATCTCTCAGCAGTAGTGAGATCTGATAGCCAGTGCAGCCTCACCCTAAGATCCTGCCTGCAATGTAACCCTGAGCTTGTTTAGACGTGCTTCTACCAACAGTATATACAGTTGTATGCAAAAGTTTAGGAACCCCTGACAATTTCCATGATTGTCATTTATATTTTCATTTTGATCTATCAAATAAATGAAGGACACAGTAATATTTCAGCAGTGAAATGAGGTTTATTTGATTAACAGAAAATACACAATAAGCATCAAAACAAAATTAGACAGGTGCATAAATTTAGGCACCCCAACAGAAAAATCACATCAATATTTAGTAGAGCCTCCTTTAGCAGAAATAACAGCCTCTAGATGCTTCCTATAGCCTGTAATGAGGGTCTGGATTCTGGATGAATGTATTTTGGACCATTCCTCCTTACAAAACATCTCCAGTTCTGTTAGGTTTGATGGTTGCCGAGCATGGACAGCCCGCTTCAAATCACCCCACAGACATTCAATGATATTCAGGTCTGGGGACTGGGATGGTCATTCCAGGACATTGTAGTTGTTCCTCTGCATAAATGCCTGGGTAGATTTTGAGCAGTGTTTTGGGTCATTGTCTTGTTGAAATATCCAGCCCCGGCGTAACGTCAACTTTGTGACTGATTCCTCAACATTATTCTCAAGAATCTGCTGATATTGAGTGGAATCCATGCGACCCTCAACTCTAACCAGATTCCCAGTACTGGCACTGGCCACATAGCCCCACAGCATGATGGAACCTCCACCAAATTTTACTGTGGGTAGCAAGTGTTTTTCTTGGAACGCTGTGTTCTTTTTCCTCCATCCATAACGCCCCTTGTTATGGCCGAATAACTCAATCTTTGTTTTATCAGTCCACAGCACCTTATTCCAAAATGAAGCTGGCTGTCAAAATGTGCGTTTGCATACCTCCAGCGACTCCATTTGTGGCGTGTGTGCAGACAAGGCTTCTTTCGCATCTCCCATACAGCTTCTCCCTGTGCAAAGTGCACTGAATTGTTGAACGATGCACAGTGACACCATCTGCAGCAAGTTGATGTTGGAGGTCTTTGGAGGTGGTCTGTGGGCTGTTTGACCGTTCTCACCATCCTTCGCCTTTGCCTCTCCAATATTTTATGTGGCTGCCACTTCTCGCTAGGGTTGCCACCTCAAACCCAAACACATAATGTTAATGTGGTGGTTAATTACCACCTTAGCCACAGAACCTGTGTAATTCATATGTGTTCGGGTTTAAATGGATGAGGTGGCAAACCTACTTCTGGCCTTAACAAGAACTGTGCCTGTGGTCTTCCATTTCCTCACTGTGTTTCTCACAGTGGACACTGACCGCTTATATCTCTGCGATAACTTTGTGTAGCCTTCCCCTAAACCATAATGTAGAGCAATCTTTGTTTTCAGGTCATTTGAGAGTTGTTTTGAGGCCCCCATGTTGCCACTCTTCAGAGGAGAGTCAAAGAGAACAACAACTTGCAATTGGCCACCTTAAATACCTTTTCTCATGATTGGATGCACCGGTCTATGAAGTTCAAGGCTTAATGAGCTCACCAAACCAATTGTGTGTTCCAATTAATAAGTAAGCAAAGTAGTTACAGGTATTCAAATCAACAAAATGACAAGGGTGCCCAAATTTATGCACCTCTCTAATTTCATTTTGATGCATATTGCACACTTTTATTTCACTACTGAAATATTACGGTGTCCTTCAGTTATTTGATAGGCCAAAATGAAATTGCTGATCCAAACACCCAAATATTTATAAATGACAATCATGGAAATTGTCAGGGGTTCCTAAACTTTTGCATACAACTGTAGTTGTGCTCAAAAGTTTGCACCCCTTGGAGAATTGGTAACAGGGCAATATACATTTTTAACCACTTCAATACCGGGCACTTAGAATACTTCCTGCCCAGACCAATTTTCAGCTTTCAGTGCTGTTGCAATTTGAATGAGAATTGCGCGGTCGTGCGACGTTGTACCCAAACAAAATTTTTATAATTTTGTTCCCACAAATAGAGCTTTCTTTTGGTGCCATTTGATCACCCCTGCGGTTTTTATATTTTGAGCTATAAAAAAAAAAAAAAAAAAAAAGACGGAAAATTTTGAAAAAAAAAACATTTTTCTTTGCTTCTGTCACAAAAATTTGTATAAAGTACATTTTCTCCTTCACTGACGGGCACTGATGTGGCTACACTGATGGGCACTGATGAGGCTACACCGACGGGCACTGATGAGGCTACACTGACCGGCACTGATGAGGTGGCACTGATAAGGTTGCACTGATGATGGGGCAAATATGCAGCACTGATGGGCGGCACTGACAAGCAACACTGACGGGCACTGATACGCGGCACTGATGGACACTCCTAGTTGGCACTAAGTGGCACTTTTAGGTGGCACAGGTGGGCACTGATAGCTGGCACAGATGGGCACTGGTGCAACAAGCACTGTTAGGGATGGCATTGGCAGGCATCATACATGGGCACAGTGCCATCCCTACAGTGCATAATATTGCCTTTACCTGGTGGTCTAGTGGGGGCTCCCTGGTGGTCCTGGGCGGCCTCTGTGTGATTTCCCTGGTGGTCCTGGGCGGCCTCCTTGCGATGTCCGGGGGGGGCGATCCTGAGGGTGGCTGCGCTGATAAACGTTCGGCGCAGCCCCCCTGTCAGGAGAGCAGCCGATCGGCTCTCCGCTGCTCAGGTCTGCAGACCTGAGCAGAGGAAAAGCCAATAAACGGCTCTTCCAATTTACACTGTGATCAGCAGTGATTGGTCACGGCTGATCACATAGTAAAAGGCTTCGGATCGAAGCCTTTTACCTCGGTTGGTAATGCAGTGGGTCAGACTGACCCACGGCACCACCGATAGCCGCGATGCGCGCCCCCACGGATTATCCTGAGGACGTCAATAGACGTCCAGTCAGGATGATGAAACACCCGCCCGGACGTCATTTGTCAATGCGCCGGGCGGGAAGTGGTTAAAGAAAACATGAGTGAGCAGGCAAAACACATTTCATTTGTTTCTTGGGCTCCATTTACACAGGACGCTATTTCAACCTCCCCTGAACGATTTTTTTTTGACAGCTGGAAGCCGGCATCTAAAAACCACCGTTTTGCCGCATTCACGTCTAGGAGCGTTTTTAAAGAAAAAAAAAAGTTTTTATTTATTTTTATTTTTTTTAAATGGAAACCCCTGTAAACAAAACGGTCCTAGACGTGACTTACTGCGTTTAGCGGCATTTACAAGCAGTTTGGCGTTTCAAATGCCTCTGAACCCATTTTTTTTCCAAAAAAAGCCTTTAGGCTTCATGCACACAGGACTTTAAAAAAACGTCAGTAGCTTATCAGTGATTTTTTCAGCTTTTACCAGCATTATATTACCAGCGTTTTTGCGTGTTCTTAAAGGGGCTTTTTTTTTGTTTTTTAAATTGATCTAAAACGTCCAAAAACGTTGGGGGTTTGACGTTTGAGCATTTGAATGTTTTTACAGCTGAAAAACGTCTCTCAGAACCCTCTGCTCTTGGGATTTATTTTATAGCTCAAAAACATCACTGCTAAAAACAATTGATAACAGCCTGGGTGTGGATGAACACATAGGAGAACATGGAGGGTTTATTGACTGTAGAAAAAAAAACATGTCTGCAGCTAAAAACAGCTGCTGTAAAAATGTCCTGTGTGCATGAGGCCTTAAACTGAACTGCCTGGAAACGACCCTGTGTAAATGTACTGATAAGATAAGATAAGATAACAGAGGAAGGTTCAGGGAAAGCGGAAAAAAAAACATCAGTCGCTTGGTCATTTTATTAACCACTTCAGCCACAGAAGGATTCCCCCCTTAATTACCAAGCCATTTTTGGCGTCGCTTTAACCACTTGCCGACCGCCGATCGGCATCTGACGGCGGCAAAGTGGCTCGTTCCCGCAAATCGCCGTCATACGACGGCGGCTGCGGGAACGAGTTTAGTGAGCGCGCGCTGCCGGAGGCGCGCCCGCGCGCTCACTGTGTCCAGGGGGGGCCAGGGAGCGGGTGCGGTGGCTTCGATTGCCGCCGGCTACCCGCGATGCCCCCCCCCCGGAGCGAATGAGCGGAGGTCCGTGTAAGTAAACACGGACCTCCGCTCTGTGTGAGGGGGAAGGGCTGTGATCACAGCCTTCCTTTACGTGAAAGCTGTGACCACTTCCCTTCCCCAGCTAGGCAAGCCCCCTAGAACACGCCCAGGGAACATAGTTAACCCTTAGAGCGCCCCCTGCAGGTTAACCCCTTCACTGCCAATGGCATTTACACAGTAATCAGTGCATTTTTATAGCACTGATCGCTGTATAAATGCCAATGGTCCCAAAAAAGTGTCAAAATGGTCCGACATGTCCGCTGAAATATCGCAGTACCGCAAAAAATTGCAGATCGCCGCCATTTTTAGTAAAAAATAAAAAAAATAATTAAAAACCCCAAAAATGAATTCTCATCATCCGTAAACGCGACCACTTTTGCGCAAACCAATCAATAAACGCCGATTGCAATTTTTTTTATCGCAAATATGAGGAAGAATATAAATCGGCCAAAAATGGTGAAAAAAAATGTTTTTTTATATTTGTATTTTAGGAAAAAGTAAGAAATTTGGGGGTTTTTTTTGCAAAATTGTCGCTCTTCTTTTGTTTATAGCAGCGATCAGAAATGACGCAGAGGTGATCAAATACCACCAAAAGAAAGCTCTATTTGTGGGAAAAAAAGGACGCAAATTTCATTTGGGTACAACATCGCACGACCGCGTAATTTTCAGTTAAATCGACGCAGCGCCGAATCGCAAAAAGGGCTCCGGTCCAAAAGCTGGAAATCCTTCCGGGGCTGAAGTGGTTAACTGACAATTGTGCGGCCATGCGTTGTTGTACCCAAACTAAATGGACGTCCTTTTCCCCACAAATAGAGCTTTCATTTGGTGATATTTGATCACCTCTGCTGTATTTCACTTTTTGCGCTATAAACAAAGAGCAACAATTTTGAAAAAAGAACACATTTTTTTTTACTTTTTGCTATAAGACATATCCCAAAAAAAAAAAAATAAAAATTATTAATCAGTTTAGGCCGATATACATTCTTCTACATATTTTTGGTAAAACCGCAATAGGCGTATATTGATTGTGTTGCGCAAAAAAGATCTAGCGTTTACAAAATAGGGGATACATTTATGCCAATTTAGTAATTTATTTTTTTACTAGTAATGGCGACGATCTGTGATTTTTATCGGGACTGCGACATTGCGGCGGACAGATCGGACACTTTTGACATTTTTTTGGGACCAATGACATGATTACATTGATCAGTGCTATAAAATGCAGTGATCAGTATAAAAATGACACTGGCAGGGAAGGGGGTTAAACTCTAGGGGGCGATCAAGAGGTTAACTGTGTTCCCTAGGTGTGTTCTAATTGTTTGAGGGCTGGGCTGGCAGGGACATGACAGATCTCACTGTTCCCGATGACTAGGAACAGTAGATCACTGTCATGTCACCTTAGAGAACGGGGATCCGTCGTGTTTACATTGGCAGATCCCCGTCCTGCCTCTGTAGTAGGCGATCACGGGTCGCCGGCGGACATAGAGTTTGCCCGACCCACGGGCACGCTCACGTAGCACGCAGCGGGCGTGCTCGCCCGCAAATTGCGCAAGTGTGGCCGACGTACCATGATGCCGATTTGTGAAGCTGTGACAGCACAGGGCTGGAGGGCTTTGTTCCAAGGTGAGGATTTCATAATGTGCTAGTATAATGCCAATAACCACATCTTGCAGGTGTTTTTTTTTTTTTTTATTGCAACAGCTGCGGTTCACTACCGCTTTATCCATATACTCCCAGAGAGCAGCCTTTAGGGTCCTTTCACATGGACATTCTGACATCCGCCGCTCCATAGGGGTGAATGGAGGATCCGATCAGGTCCCCCTAAAAAACTGACTGATGGACCTGATTGGAACGCCCCTGTGAAGGGACCTTTAATGCGCAATGCCACAAAAAAAAAAAAAAAAACCCGGTTACAATATTCCCAACACCTTGGCACGCCACACAGCTTCTGGCACACTAATCTGGAGTGGCAAGACCAAAATACAGCTTTATGGTCACAACCAGTGGTGGCTGGTGCTCAATTTTTTTTTTGAGGGGGGGAGGCAAACAAACTTGTCCCCCCCACCCCAACGGGCACTTGATCGAAGGTAGAAGCAGACCCCAGCGATGATTAGGATGAGAGGTGTGTAGGCCCAGCAGAGGTGGTGTGACAGGGTTCTGTGTCCCCCGTGTGCCAGCTGCAGGCAGACATCAGACGGAGAGGCGGCGATCCATGGCCATACCTTATCCTTGCGTGTTCTCCACGCTCTTGCTCATCCCTGTGCTGACCACTGCCAGGCTCCAGGCGACGATGACGGGGTGGTGGTGTTGGTGAGTGACACTAATACTGTGATCAGTGCTAAAAAAAAAAAAAAAAAAAAAAAAAAAAAAAAAAAAAAAAAAAAAAAAAAAAGAAATTTAACCAACTTGATCTACCCGAAAAAAAAAAAAAAAAAAAAAAAAAAAAAAAAAAAA
>BLSH010073795.1:966439-995364 GCA_018402905.1 Glandirana rugosa | reverse complement strand
ATCTTTTAATGAATCTTGGGTGTTTGTAATATAAAAAAAAAAAGTTTGTGGGATCTCTTATTTTACCGCTAACAACGTTATGAAAAAACAGTGTGCCATAAACGCGTCGCCAGAAAGTTCCCGCTAAAAAAACCTTTTTAAAGTGAAAAGACTCAATTTTTATTCTGTTGTCATTTCAATCGGGTTAAAAAAAACATATAACACTTTCTCCTACAATACGACTCATTTATATATGGTATGTACAATGCCGACTTTTAACGTGCGTAAACGCCTTACCGCTGTTTAGGTCATGAATTTTTAAAGGTATCCGTTGCAATATGGAAATTTTTAAGTACTGGATTTGTCGCCATTCCGCAAATGCGTGCAATTTTCAGCCGTAACATGTATGGTATATATTTACTCAGCATAACATCCTCTTTCACAATATACAAAAAAAATTGGGCTAACTTTACTGTTGTCTTATTTTTAACTCAGAAAAGTGAAATTTTTCCAAAAAAATCGCCCTTGAAAGACCGCTGCGCAAATACCGTGTGACAAAAAAGTATTGCAACAATCGCCATTTTATTCTCTAGGGTGTTTGAAAAAAAAAAATATAATGTTTGTGGGTTCTAAGTAATTTTCTAGCAAAAAAAAAAACAGTTTTTAGCTTGTAACCAACAAATGTAAAAAAGGGCCCGGTTGGTAAGTGGATAAGGTATTGTATGGTTATATATAATTTTTCTGTTTTATTTTTTTTTTATTTTTTTGGTTGAACTAGATAGACTTGTGTCTTTTTTCAACCTGACTAACTATGTAACATGACAAAATGTGGAAAATTTCAAGGGGTATGAATATTTTTTCAAAGCACTATAGATTAGACCAAAATGAGGGACAATTGAGGAGGAAAGATGGTTCCAATTCAGGGACAGTTGGGAGCCATTTCTTCGTAATAAACTCCATCTCAATTTGTCGTGAGCACCAGCGGGCCCTATTTTTATACAAGTACAGTTCAGAGCTGTATTGCTCATGAATTGTTCGGCACCCACGACGCTGGGAAAATCAAACAATACATAACAAGCGTTTCTGACAATTGCACTTTTGTCTCTTGGTTTTGAGTGTGTATGAATACATTGTTACATATATGATTATCTAATGCACCAACAAATATAACGGTGCGCTTGTTTCTTTCACACTGCGAGCCTCACCCTGGCTGGCTCAGTAGAAATATGAGTGTTGAAGCTTACTATTTACTTGAAGGAAGACATTTAATGGACTTTGTCCAGAGATCGCAGACTGAGATAGAAGTTGTACTTCAAAACCTACTTATCACATGGCAAAGCTTTTTAAACTAAGCACAGGTTATTAAGCACAGGTTATCGGCAGTGAAAACTGCACGTCAAATCCATTAGCGGACACAGAGATATAAGGCTTGGTTCATGCAGTTTGTTTTCAATCCGTTCCTGCAGTGTTTTTTACTGTGCATTTTGCATTTTTGCATACACGTATTTTTACGCATTTTACGTCTGGCGGTTTTTATGCTTTTTTTTATTTGGCCAATTTGTTGTCGGGCAGATTAAAAGATGCAAAACATGTCAAAAAATGCATCAAAAACACACTACATGCTTTTCTGCAGCGTCTCCATTGAAGTCTATTGAACCAAAAAGCACCGTTTTGCGTTTAAAAAGTCCCTTTACCCCTTCCAAAAATGCAGTGGCTGAAAAAAGCATAGATGTGAATGTAAAACAAACAAGTGCAGCACTAAACAATAAAAAGCGAAAAAGTATATATAAAGTCCAATGTTATAAAGTTCCAAATATGACTGACAACCGAAATTGTCTGTGTTTTGTCTCCAAGTTTCCATGAGAGCAATGCAGTGTGTCAAACCACTCACCAGAAATTGAAATGGAAAGTTCCTTAAATATCACTGAGTTCCGTAGTGACAGCCACCCTCTACCATCACATGCACTCACCAGTAGGGAAGAGCTGTTGGTTCGAGTCAAACATTGGCTGTTCGGCCATTTGCCGAATTTAGAACATTATGGGGCGTTCGTGCCCCATAATGCATTGCTAGACCGCGCAAAATGCCACCCGCTGATTGGCCAAAGCATGCACATGACCTGCATGCTTTGGCCAATCACAGTGCGCTCTGCTGTGAGAGCCATGATTGGCTAAAAGGCAGGGTGCCTTTGGCCAATCATGTCTCAGGGGTCTCCATCCTCATCCCACACTATATAAGGCCGCTTGAACAGCGGTCATGTGTAGTGTGTGAACGTGGAGACCAGAGACTGATGTTGATCTACAATATCTCACAAAAGTGAGTACACCCCTCACAGTTTTGTAAATATTTTATTATATCTTTTCATGTGATAACATTGAAGACAATGTAAAGTAGTTAGTGTACAGCTTGTATAACAGTGTAAATTTGCTGTCCCCTCAAAATAACTCAACACACAGCCATTAATGTCTAAACTGCTGGCAACAAAAGTGAGTACACCCCTAAGCGAAAATGACTAAATTGGGCCCAAAGTGTCAATATTTTGTGTGGCCACCATTATTTTCCAGCACTGCCTTAAGCCTCTTGGACATGGAGTTCACCAGAGCTTCACAGGTTGCCACTGGAGTTCTCTTCCACTCCTCCATGACGACATCACGGGGCTGGTTGATGTTAGAGATCTTGCGCTACTCCACTTTCCGTTTGAGGCAGGGCCGTAGATAATTATTTGTCCTGGGGGGGGGGGGGTTCAGCAGCAGGTACCAAGTGGTGAAGTGGGGGGGTGATGGGGGGAGAACCAAGCAGCACTGTGGCTGTGTGGGTCTATGGAGCATGGCTCCATAGACCCACACAGCACAGGAGCGAGCATGCACTGTGTGCCCCCGTAGCAAGCAGATTTCTATTAGGGCCACTCTGTGCAAAACCATTGCACAGAGCAGGTGAATATAACATGTTCTTTATTTTAATTTAAAATAATTTAAAATGTGTTTTTTAATTTAAAATGTGGTCTGTGCGGCTGTGATTTTAGAAAAGGTGCAAGGACCTTTTCCCTGCATTTCCCGCAGGGACAGCAGCCCATTCCCACGCAAACGGAGGCCACACCGCATGCATAGGTGTGAACTATCCTTAGCCTTGGTTCACGCTATGAGTCAAACAGGAACTGCATCACATTTCTATGCAATTCACATGCGATTCAGTTTTTGAGCCCATTCAGATTTGAGCCCATTTATTTTGAATGGGCTTATATTGCACTGCATTACACCAAAGTTGTGCATGCACCAATTTTAGGAACACATTGAAACCGGATCACATGGTCATTTTGTATCATCGGATCTGGGGCAGGCAAACACACTGCACTTGGGTTGTAAATATTTCACTGACATCCGCTGTAGATTGCAAGGGCAGTGCAAATTGAATGTGGTGCATGACCAGGGCCAACTTTAATATTGATTGAACTCTGGGCAAACATTTCCCCCCCCCCATTCACATCATGACTGCTCACTGATTGGTTGCTGGTGGTTACAGCACATTATTACCGCTCATTGATTGGTTGCTGGAGGTTACAGCACATCATCTCACTGCCTGCACGCCATGAACTGGGGAGGTGGGGGACTCACCATTAGACATAAAACTCCTAGAATGTGTTATTATATACAATGAGCAGAGCACACACAGCTATGAAAGTAGGGACTGCAGTGTGTGCGCAAGAGGCCTTCATGTTGAAAGGTCTATTTTAAACCAGAACAGCTTGTTCTGACTCTCATACACTCCATTTATTGTGTGGATGCATAGCTTGGCTTGAGACTGAATCCCAGTGATGGTTAACCGATGAGGTTTTCAAGGCCTCAACTGCAGCCCCTGACACACCAAAGGGTTGTGAATATCATTTAATGCCAGACATACTACGTGAGATGGTCAGAGGCTGCAGGCATACAAGAAATTGTCAGAGACTGAAGTTGTACTACAGGAGATGGTCAGAGACTGCAGGCGTACAAGAGATGGTCAGAGACATTGTACAAGAGATGGTCAGAGACTGCAGACGTACTGCAGGAGATGGTCAGAGATTGCAGACATAGTACAGGAGATGGTCAGAGACTGCAGACATAGTACAGGAGATGGTCAGAGACTGAAGACATAGTACAGGAGAGGGTCAGAGACTGCAGACATAGTACAGGAGATGGTCAGAGACTGTGGGTGTACTACAGGAGATGGTCAGAGACTGCAGGCATACAAGAGATGGTCAGAGACTGCAGACGTACAAGAGATGGTCAGAGACTGCAAGCGTACTACAGGAGATGGTCAGAAACTGCAGACAAAGTACAGGAGATGGTCAGAGACTGCAGACATAGTACAGGAGAGGGTCAGACACTGTAAGTGTACTACAGGAGATGGTCAGAAACTGCAGACGTACTACAGGAGATGTCAGAGATTGCAGACATAGTACAGGAGATGCTCAGAGACTGCAGGCGTACTACAGGAGATGGTCAGAGACTGCAGGCGTACTACAGGAGATGGTCAGAAACTGCAGACGTACTACAGGAGATGTCAGAGATTGCAGACATAGTAAAGGAGATGGTCAGAGACTGCAGACATAGTACAGGAGATGGTCAGAGTGTGCAGACATAGTACAGAAGATGGTCAGAGACTTCAGACTAAGTACAGGAGATGGTCAGAGACTGCAGACGTACTACAGGAGATGGTCAGAGACTGCAGACTAAGTACAGGAGATGGTCAGAGACTGCAGACGTACTACAGGAGATGGTCAGAGACTGCAGACATACTGGAAGAGATGGTCAGAGACTGCAGTTGTACTACAGGAGATGGTCAGAGACCATCCATGTACTGTCTGATCTCCTATCCCTGTACATTGTCTGCTGAACACTCACAATGGTCCTTCCTGATCACCATAACAGGTGCTGTCAGTGTCCCCACACACCACACATGTCATTTACTTACTGTGTGACACCGACAATGAGGACAGGTACCAGATGTCAGCATGGACTGTACAGAGGAGGGAGGAGCCATCCCTAGCTCTCCTCCCCACTGATCACAGGTCTGGTTGTTAGAGGTTGGAGTGATTGGCTGTTAGGGGGATGTGGAGGTCACGTGACTGCAAGTCAGGCAGTGGTTGGTTGGGAATTGGAAGAGATGAGGGAGCACCAAGCCAGTAGCCAAGCCGCACAGCTGTAGTCCAATTCCACCCCAGTAGACTCAATAACCTCTATGGCAGCACAGCAGTGGTGGCAAGTGGACTGTGGTGACCGTCTCTAAGGCAGCAAGCAAGCCAAAAAGGAAAGAGGGAGGCTCAGCTCCTTAGCAGCAGTAATTCTACCTTGCACGATCTCTGCTCCATCCTTATTCGAAGTCCAAGGTGGGAAGTACAGAGTATAGAGACAGTCGGGCACGGCGGATGGGACTACAGACGCTGCTCGCTCCCACTGTGTCTATGATCTGTCCGCCGGGAACTCAGCACAGCCTGGTCATAACAGCGCGACGCAAGTGCCTGTGACAGTGTGCCTTACACCCGACCTGCTGCATCCACTTTGCCTGCAATACTGACTGCTGTGTTCCACTGTTTGTTGTCCCGGTGCTGGCGCCATGAGAGACAACAGGGCAAAGACACTTTTTATTTTTGACAGGATGCTCTGGGGGGGGGGAGGGTTTGAACACCACAACCCTCCCCTTATCTACACCCCAGGTTTGAGGATGCCCCACATATGCTCAATAGGTTCTAGGTTTCGAGACATGCTTGGCCAGCCCATCACCTTTACCCTAAGCTTCTTTAGCAAGGCAGTGGTCGTCTTGGAGGTGTTTTGGGTCGTTATCATGTTGGAATACTGCCCTTCAGCCCAGTCTCCAAAGGGAGGGGATCATGTTCTGCTTCAGTATGTCACAGTACATGTTGGCATTCATGGTTCCCTCAATGAAATGTAGCTCCCCAGTGCCGGCAGCAGTCATGTAGCCCCAGACCATGACACTCCCACCACCATGCTTGACTGTAGGCAAGACACACTTGTCTTTGTACTCCTCACCTTGTTGCTGCCACACACGCTTGACACCATCTGAACCAAATACGTTTATCTTGGTCTCATCAGACCACAGAACAAGGTTCCAGTAATCCATGTCCTTAGTCTGCTTGTCTTCAGCAAACTGTTTGCGGGCTCTCTTGTGCATCATCTTTAGAAGAGGCTTCCTTCTGGGATGACAGCCGTACAGACCAAATTGATGCAGTGTGCAGCATATGGTCTGAGCACTGACAGGCTGACCCCCCACCCCTTCAACCTCTGCAGCAATGCTGGCAGCACTCATACGTCTATTTCCCAAAGACAACCTCTGGATATGATGCTGAGCATGTACACTCAACTGCTTTGGTTGACCATGGCGAGGCCTGTTCTGAGTGGAACCTGTTCTGTTAAACCGCTGTATGGTCTTGGCCATCGAGGTGCAGATCAGTGGCGGCTGGTGAAATTTTAGGATGGGGGAACGCCAGACACCACTCTTCCTTTTTGACCCCTCCCACTTCACATAAGCCCCACCCCTTACAGTTTCCACCCATTGTGTCAGGGGTATACGGCCCAGCATCAACAGATAGGGTATACAGCATCACAGATAGGGTATACAACAGCATCACCAGATAGGGGTATACAGAGTCACCAGATAGGGTATACAGTCCCCAGATAGGGGTATACAGAGCCCCAGATAGGGTATACAGAGCCACCAGATAGGAGTATACAGAGCCCCAGATAGGAGTATACAGAGCCCCAGACAGGGATATACAGAGCCCCAGATAGGAGTATACAGAACCACCAAATAGGAGTATACAGAGCTCCAGATAGGAGTATACAGAGCCCCAGATAGCAGTATACAGAGCCCCAGATAGCAGTATACAGAGCCCCAGACAGGGGTATACAGTGCCCCAGATAGGAGTATACAGAGCCCCAGATAGAAGTATACAGAGCCACCAGATAGGAGTATACAGAGCTCCAGATAGGAGTATACAGAGCCCCAGATAGCAGTATACAGAGCCCCAGATAGCAGTATACAGAGCCCCAGATAACAGTATACAGAGCCCCAGATAGGAGTATACAGAGCCAACAGATAGGAGTATACAGAGCCTCGGTTAGGGGTATACAGAGCCCCAGATAGCAGTATACAGAGCCCCAGTAAGGGGTGTACAGAGCCACCAGATAGGGGTATACAGAGCCCCAGATAGCAGTATACAGAGCCCCAGATAGGGGTATACAGAGCCCCAGATAGGGGTATACAGAGCCCCAGATAGGAGTATACAGAGCCCCAGATAGGAGTATACAGAGCCACCAGATAGCAGTATACAGAGTCACCAGATAGGAGTATACAGAGCCCCAGATAGGAGTATACAGAGTCACCAGATAGGGGTATACAGAGCCCCAGATAGGAGTATACAGAGCTCCAGATAGCAGTATACAGAGCCACCAGATAGGGGCTCGTGGCACTGACAGACCCCTCCCCCTGAAGTCAGGACAAAGTCCCGCACTTACCCCATCTCTTAGCAGGCTGGCAGTGTACAGAGTCCGGCGAGCGGGGATCGTGCTGGCTGTGTGCAGAGTCCGGCGAGCGGGGAGCATGCTGGCAGTGTGCAGAGTCCGGCGAGCGGGGAGCATGCTCTCCGTGCTCCGTTGACACCCTCCTTCTCCTCCGAGATAGGCGTCCAATAGGATCGCCTGTCTTCTCTGCCAATCAGGAAACCGGTAACATACCGGGGCTTCCTGATTGACTGAGAGTGGTTCCCAATTAGAAAGGCAAATGTTAATTTACCTTTCTAAGGGCTTGTGGCGGCACACTTTGCGCCACAAGCCACACTTTAATGAAGCGAATTAGAGCCTACAGCTCTAATGAGATGCTTCGTGGACACCCCCCGCCGCGGTAATTCATGCAGCTGGCGCCACAAAGGGGCCCGGCCACATGAATTGGGGGAGGTGGTAACGGGCGGCCATGGATAGATTCATGCTATTCATGAATCTATCCATGACACAGAGGGGGTGGCTGGAGAGAGGGGGCGAGCCCGTGCGCCCTGATGGATGGACCTCCACTGCTGCAGCTCATTTTCAGGGTCTTGACAATCATCTTACAGCCTACGCCATCTTTATGTAGAGCAACAATTTTTTTTTTCAGATCCTCAGAGAATTCTTTGCCATGAGGTGCCATGTTGAACTTCCAGTGACCAGTATGAAAGAGTGAGAGCGATAAAACCAAATTTAACGCACCTGCTCCCCATTCACACCTGAGACATTGCAACACTAACGAGTCACATGACACTGGTGAGGGAAAATTGCTAATCGGCCCAATTTGGACATTTTCACTTAGGGGTGTACTCACTTTTGTTGCCAGCGGTTTAGACATTAATGGTGGTGTGTTGAGTTATTTTGAGGGGTCAGCACATTTACACTGTTATACAAGCTGTACACTCACTACTTTACGTTGTAGAAAAGTGTAATTTCTTCAGTGTTGTCACATGAAAAGATATAATAAAATATTTACAAAAATGTGAGGGGTGTACTCAC
The DNA here is from genome assembly GCA_018402905.1 of Glandirana rugosa. Classification (NCBI taxonomy): domain Eukaryota; kingdom Metazoa; phylum Chordata; class Amphibia; order Anura; family Ranidae; genus Glandirana; species Glandirana rugosa. Next base: position 986,853 of record BLSH010073795.1, on the reverse strand, counting down.
TTTTGTGAGATACTTATATATATATATATATATATACACACACGCTGCATTCGGTGTAGACCATAATATATACAGTGCATTCAGCAGTGTACAGTATATAATACAGTTTAGTGCTTTGTTGAAAAAAATCATGTCCAGAAGGCCACCAAGGAGAGGCAGACGCTCCCAGGCCACTAAAAGAGGTCATGCAGCCTCTGTGTCTACAGTGAAAAGTGGTGGTGGCGGACATGGTGCATCATCTGCAGGCAGGTCACGTTTGTCCTTTTTCTCTGCTGTTGGCCGTGTTATTGAGCCAGAACATGCAGAAGATTGGTGGAGTGGATAACTAAGCCATCCTTATCCTCCTCATCCTCTGTCACCCAGGCTCATAATACTTTGTCTTCAAATGCAGCTGCCAAAGCGGCCTATTCCACCCGCTTCTTGTCCACAGTTACTTCTTCTGTAGTCCCACCATCATGCACGGAGGAGTCACCACAATTATTTGACCATAGTGTCGGTTACATGTTGATGGAGGATGCGCAGCAATTTGAAAGCTCTGATGTTGGTTCCCAGGTTAAGGAAGGGAGTAACGTGGGCCTAGAGAGAGGGGGTGCCACAGAAGGACAAGAAACTAGAAGTCATGTTCCCCCAGATGCAGCATACTGCCAAGTTTGCTCCAGTGACGAGGAGGGAGGGGATGATGAGGACGCTGACTGTACTTGGGTGCTTGAGAGAAGAGAGGAGGAAAGTGAGGAGGAGGAGGCACAACTCCAGCAAGGCAGGATGTCCTCCAGGGGCCAGCTTAAGGGCAGCCACCCTATTGCATCACACCACAGAGCTCCGCAGTTGCTGGGCGCTGCTGACTCCCCGCTGACTTCCAAAACTTTCAACACTTGTGCAGTAGTTCACACCGTTGCTGTTTGCAACCTATGTCTGAAGTGGATCAAGCGTGGCCAGAACAACAGCCACTTGGGCACTACATGTTTGACAAGACATATGACAACCTGCCATGCAGTCAGTTGGCAGTGGGTGACACAAGTACTTGCAGCCAATCTGCTAACATTACACCACCAGTTGATATCAGCAGGCAAATATCCCTACCCCAGTTGCTGAACCATAAAAAAAATACTGTCCCAGCCACCCGCATGCTCAGTGTTTAAATGCTAGCTTGGCCAAATTGCTAGCACTCCAACTGCTGCCTTTTCAGCTGGTAGTCTCTGCCCCCTTTTGTGAATTTGCTGAATGTGCTGTACCACAGTGTCGGGTTCCGAAAAGACATTTCTTTTTATGTAAGACCATTCCAGCGCTCTACTGTCATGTGGAAGACAATGTTTGGCCTCCTTGGACAGAGCGGTCAGCAACAAAGTACATATTACCGCTGAGTCATGGTCCAGCAGACATGGTCAGGGACGTTACCTTTCCTTCACGTTACATTGGGTAACTCTACTGGCAGCTGGGAAGAATGCAGGACAGGGTTTGGTGTTGAAGCTAGGTCTGCCACCACACCTCCAAAAAAAGTTGCTGTTTCTGCCACATCTGCTTCCTCCACCCCTTCTCTTCTTCTTCTTCCTCGGTGGCTTCTTCTGCAGCAGTGTCCTCTGAACCAGCAGTGCTCGCAAAGCGTTCTAGGGGCTGTGCAAGCAGTCAGGCTAAAAGATGCCATGCGGTGCATGAGTTGGTCTGCCTAGAGGACAGGAGCCACACAGGGGCAGAGATTCTGTCAGCTCTGTGGGGGCAGGCTCAGAGGTGGTTGACACCACGTCAGCTTGAGCCAGGAATGACTGTATGCACCAATGGCATCAACTTTCGCTCTGCCCTCCGACAGGTACACTTTACACATGTTCCATGCTTGGCACACATCCTGAATTTGGTGGTGCAGCATTTCTTGACCAGGTGCCCAGGCTTACCAGATATTCTGAGGCAAGCCAGAAAAGTCTGTGGTCATTTCCGCCGGTCATACAATGCCAGTGCTCGGACTGACTGCCCACCAACCGCCTGGTTTGTGAAATGCCCACCAGGTGGAACTCAACATTGGCAATGCTGCAGGGCTGCACGCACAGCAGAGGGCCATTAGAGGAAGGGCGGTGGAGAAGGTGGCCGGCTGACCAATGCCTTTAAACAATTTTTCAGACCTCAGCGCCCAGGGCTGATAGGTTCAAGCAACCATTGTCAGCATCTGCATTATAAAGTACAGGAATATCTAGGGGCAAGAGCAGACTTGGAGACCTTACCAACTGAGCATCCAGTGAGTTACTGGGTCTTGAGGATGTACCACTGGCTGGAACTTGCTCAATATGCAATCGAGCTACTGGCCTGTGCTGCATCCAGCGTGCTTTCTGAATGGACATTCAGCGCAGCTGGAGGGTTCGTAATGGATCAAAGAGTGCGCCTGTACACAGACTCCGTTCATAGGCTCACATTTATAAAAATTAATCAGTCCTGGATTAGCAGCTATCAAGCCCCTGAGGCAACTGATTGAACTTGCTAGGGATCTGGGATCCCTTAAAGACTGCCTAGGCAGTCTGCCTATCCTGTTCCTCCTTTCCTGAATCCTGATGATGCTAGCTTCCAACAATATTTTGGGTTTAGGGCACCACCAACACCCAAGGCCCAATTTTTCTGCACCTGTTTTACAGGGGCATGTCATAACATTTTTTTTTAAAAAAATTAACAGCAGGGCCCGTTCCTGCGCCTAACAGAAACTGCAAGGGGTTACAGTGTTCTGCCACCACCAACACCCAAGGCCCAATTTCTCTGTACCTGTTTGACTGGGGCATGTCATTAGAACTTTTAAAATAAATTACAATTGCAGGGCCTGTTCCTGCATCCAACGAGAGTAACTGTGAGGGGTTACAGTGTTCTGCCACCAACACTCAAGGCCCAATTTTCCTGCACTTGTTTGACTGGGCCATGTCATTACAATTTTTTAAATAAATTACAACTGCAGGGCCTGTTCCTGCTTAGGAGTGTAACTGCTAGGTGTTACAGTGTTCTGCCACCTCCAACACCCAAGGCCCAATCTTTCTTCACCTGTTTTACAGGGGCATGCCATTACAATTTTATAGAGTGCAGTCCCCGTAGTATATAATCCAGACTATATGGTGCAGTCAGTGTAATATATAGCACAGTGTATTGAAGTGGGTAAGGGTGGGGGGGGGGGGGCACAGTGGTGTAGTGATTAGAACTTCCACCTAGCAGCAAAAGGGTCGCTGGTTCAAATCCCAACCATGACGCTACCTGCCTGGAGTTTGCACGTTCTCCCTGTGCCTGCGTGGGTTTCCTCCGGGTACTCCGGTTTCTCTTCCCACACTCCAAAAACATGCTGGTAGGTTAATTGGATCCTGTCTAAATTGACAATAGTATGTATGTATGAATGAGAGTCAGGTACCTTAGATTGTAAGGTCCTTGAGGGTAGGAACTGATGACAATGTATATGTAAAAGCACTGCGTTAATTCACTGCGCTATTTAAGTACCATAAATAAATAAACCCTGTGCCAAAATTTTTTAAAAAAGGGCCTGGTTTGGATTTTGGGGGGACACCCACACAAATTTTTCCAGTGATTTTTGATCTATATTGCCGGGAGCCGGCAATACATTACAGCCGTAAGCAATTTTGAATGACAATTTTTCCTTTACAAATGTAATTTTGCGGTGGCACTGTTCTAAACATCACACTGATGCGCCACTTTACAGGCAGAGTAAGGGGACCACCCCCCCCCCCCCCCGTCACAATATGTAAAATAATATTTAATTTTTTTTTTCACTTTAATCATTATTACCTGGGTCCCCATAGAATTGTTATGGCAATAAAAAGGCATATAAGCCTTTAAAATCAGCACTTGTTCAAGTCCCATTGATTTTAATAGGGTTTGGGTATTCAAACAAACTTAGTGCTTGTTCGCGGTGTTCTGATGTGAGCCGAACTGGGGGGGTGTTCGGCTCATCCCTAATCACCAAATATGAGATCTTTGGAACCCTTATATCAGTCTCCTGATGTATGGTCCTTGTATCCGTCTCTTGACATTCAGCCGGATGTCATCCAAGGCAGAGGATAAACAGGAAGGACACCATGAGAAACCAGCACAGATATGAACCCTCTGGAAGCTTAGTAACCATCTCCTGACGTTCAGCAGGATGTCATGCGAAATGAGGGATATGCAGAAATGTCATCATAAGGGACCGGCACTAAAAAAGCTCACACCGAGGGAAAGGCCTACGCATTGACGTCTATATCGCCGAGCCCCAGTGCACAGGGGTGGCGACTATTATTGCTGTGGCTTTTCCATTGTTCTTATGCTGCAGATTATATTTTAATATTTTTAAATAAATACTACACCATATAAGCGCTTTCTGGGCTTCTCGTGTGAGCTTTTTTAGGAGATGGATACTAAGTTTCCAGAGGGTTCGTATCTGTATTGGTTTCTAGTGGTGTCTTTTCTGTTTATCCTCTGCCTTGGATGACATCTGGCTGAATGTCAAGAGATGGATACAAGGACCATACATCAGGAGACTGATATAAGGCTTCCTAAGATCTTATACATGGTGAGTGCATGTGATGGTGGAGGGTGGCTGTCACTACGGAACATGGCAATATTTAAGGCGCTTTCCATTTCACTTTCTGGTGAGTGGTTTGGCACACTGCATTGCTCTCACAGAAACTTGGAGACACAACACAGACAATACCAGTTGTCAGTCATATTTGGAACGTTATAACATTGGACTTTATATATACTTTTTCGCTTTTTGTTGTTTAGCGCTGCACTTGTTTGTTTTATGTAGCACCCTGGTTTTGAACAAAGATGCTGTTAAATCTAGTTTGCTAGGTGGTAACTAGCCTGGCTAATTGTTACAGGATCTCCTGATTCTTTTCCTAACTCTGAGTTGTGGTTGTCTAAGGTGTATATGAACTGGCAATATGAGCGGATAGGTTGTTCCGGCCAATTGTCAGGGGTTTTCTTGGGCCCCATGGCCTGCTGGGAGAGCGTATTTATTTGGGAGGAGTCAGGTGATCGTGGTTCGATGCCACCTGGACAGCTGTCTGGGTGGACGTGTGTTGAAAGCTCCTAGACAGTCTGAGGCCTAACCAGGACAAGAAGGAGCAGTGGAGGGTTGGGGCTTCATGTCAGAAGCCTAACCAAGTTGCACGGGTTCTGCCAGCCAGGGAACCCCTCTTTGTCGGAGGTGAAGGGACAGAGTTGCTAACGAAAGACAACCATTCCTGTCACCAGAGGCAAAGCGTGAACCAGGGTCAGACGTAAAAGGGAAACAGTCACCCTCAAGGGACAATGCTCCTGTTATCAGAAGCCAGAGTTCAGAGTTTGAAAGTGTACCAGAGCAGCCTTTTTCACTAATCGGGGACAGTAAAGAAGTTGGGAAAGTCTTGGCGAAGTCAAGCTAGGGACCCGGCAGGATACCAGGGGTGACGCTTGCAAGAGTTCAGCAGGTTGGCTGAAGAGCTGAGTAAGGGACCCAGCAGGTCAGCGTGGGGCACTCGGAAAGTACAGCAAGTGGCTGTGTGAAGTTCAAGGGAGCGCAACAAGGAGAACCACCGCTCCAGGTAAGTGATCCACACTGATGATTTCTGATGTAGATGCAGATGCAGATGCAGGTGCAAGTCCCGGACTGCCAGCCATAGATACTAGGTAAAGGAGAGATGGCTGCACACTGTCTTCACAGTAAATCCTTTATTGAAATGTTTGAATCATGAGACATGACACACCACTGAAGAGCCTAGCCAGAGGCGAGGTAGACTAGTTTCGCACACCTGATGTGTGCTTGCTCATCGCCATCATGTGTGTGAAACTAGTCCACCTCGCCTCTGGCTAGGCTCTTCTGTGGTGTGTCATGTCTCATGATTCAAACATTTCAATAAAGTATTTTCCGTGAAGACAGTGTGCAGCCATCTCTCCTTTACCTGAAGTTCAAGGGACCCAGTGGCAGTGGGAGTCCAAATAGTCTTTTAAGAGACTTTGAGCTTAAGTTCATGAAGCTGCAGCGGGAGGCTGCTAGATGGAGACAAAGGGGATACCAAGTTTGGCATGTTTACAGATTTGTGTTGAAGTCAAAGTTCAGTTGCTAAAGGAAATAGCTCTTTTCAGGCACAGTTCAGCTTTAAGGCTTTCTGAGTTATAGAACCGCCATACTGTTCTAATTTTGTGAGTCTCAGAGTCTGCCAAGTGCTTTTGCACCTGCTCAAAGGGTGTCCTGGCCCTAACCCTCTCTCCCCAGTTCTTTAAGAGAAAATAAATCTCTTTTGTTCTGCATCATCAAAGTGTCTGGCGCCCAACTTACTCTACACTATTTCACACCCACTATGCCTAGTGACCCACACTGTGAGAATGGATGTCAGCTCTCCCTGACCCTGAAGTTCACCATCAGCTCTTCAGAGGTCAGTTCCATGGCTACATTTATATTGTCTAACATTAGGTTGTATATTCACCTCTAAGGGCCAGTTGCTTATTTTTGACTAGCGCTCACTTTTTCATTGTCACTTTGTCTATAGATGTGAATATGTCCCAAAGGAAACCATGTTAAATGGACTGTAGTGCGTTTCTTCAAAAAGCACCAAAAAACGCATAGGTGTGAACTGAGCCTTAGAAGCTGAAATGGTATGAAAATATCAACTTTTCTTGTAAAAGCAATGATTTATCCTATTCCTTCTGAGCCCCAGAGCCTCCTCTAGGCCAGTGGTTTCTTAGCCATCAGGCCATGGTCCAGTGCAGGGCCATTTCCTGTTGCAGCGGAAGAGGTGGATGTGACGTCACTGATGACGCAGTGTAGGCGCGTCTACACCACATCATCAGTGATGTCACCTCCGCCTCCTCCGCTGTCCCCAGAGGCCCAGGGAAGTAGTCATTTTAGATGAAACCGGTAGGGCGACGACTGCATTCCGGTACCGCTTTACCATTCAACTTGTCCTTGTGTGAGATGTGATGTTTACATGCGGTGTTTTTATTGCCTATATGTAAGTGCAACCTTTAAATACATTTTAAACACTTTTATACGGCTTTACACTATGTCAAACCCTTTTCTTTCCTAATTTGATGCACCTGCTCTGATGAGGGGAACGTATGGTGTATATGGTTTGGATGGAATATTGGGATGTTTTGTTCCAGTACTTTGGATTGAAGACATAGAGGAGTCTTACTCACATGCTGTTTTTGACCACCCGTAATAGGTGTGTCAACGCTAGAGGGTAAGCGTACATCTTATCCAGTGGCGGTGGTTGCATTACACTTGGTTTACTGCATGCCCACAGTGCTAGTTATATGAAGACATCCAATAGAGTTATCTATGCTTCATCAATTACTATGCTTCATTATTTTATAAGGACTCTGATATGGACTTTTGATTAGTATTTCACTTGTGTATATGTTTACCTATTTCATACTTTGAATCACTAATTTTTTCACTTTGCTGATTTAGCGCAACACTATTTTTTAAATTCTTCCCTCTTAGATTGTAAGCTCTAACGAGCAGGGCCCTCTGATTCCTACTGTATTAAAGTGTATTGTATTTGTACTGTCTACCCTCAAGTAAAGCGCTGCGTAAGCTCTTGGCGCTATATAAATCCTGTATAATAATAATAACCAAGAGCAGCAATGCGGGATACTCACTAAAGTGCAAGATAGGTGATTTGCCTCGACTGACCATCAATGTCTTCCTTCCCACCCACACTGACCATAAATGTCTTCCTTCCCACCCACACTGACCATAAATGTCTTCCTTCCCACCCACACTGACCATTAATGTCTTCCTTCCCACCCACACTGACCATCAATGTCCTCTTTCCCATCCACACTGACCATCAATGTCTTCCTTCCCATCCACACTGACCATCAATGTCCTCCTTCCCATCCACACTGACCATCAAGCTGGGTTCACACTTATGTTAATTGGATGCAGCTTACACTGCATCCATTTCGCATGACACTTGAAAACACATTGTTTTCAGTGTGTCAGGTTCACATAGGTGCGGTGCATTCGCAGTCCGCATTGCACAGAAAATGTGTGTGTTTTCTGTGCAATGCGGTGTGAATTCCCAGATAATTAAGTTCAATGGGAACACATCTAACACGGAGATGTGTTCCGCACTGAACAGGGATCTTTCCCACTGCTTGCGGCCCCTCCCTCTCCCTCCCCGGGCAGCTGCTGCGCTATGAGAACGGACAGGAGCCACCAGCAAACAGGCTGGAATTCGCACTGGACTGGTGTGAATCCAGCCTCAATGTCTTCCTTCCCACCCACACTGACCATCAATGTCTTCCTTCCCACCCACACTGACCATCAATGTCTTCCTTCCCACCCACACTGACTATCAATGTCTTCCTTCCCACCCACACTGACTATCAATGTCTTCCTTCCCACCCACATTGACCATCAATGTCTTCCTTCCCACCCACACTGACTATCAATGTCTTCCTTCCCACCCACACTGACCATCAATGTCTTCCTTCCCACCCACACTGACTATCAATGTCTTCCTTCCCACCCACACTGACCATCAATGTCTTCCTTCCCACCCACACTGACTATCAATGTCTTCTTTCCCACCCACACTGACCATCAATGTCTTCCTTCCCACCCACACTGACCATCAATGTCTTCCTTCCCACCCACACTGACTATCAATGTCTTCCTTCCCACCCACACTGACTATCAATGTCTTCCTTCCCACCCACACTGACTATCAATGTCTTCCTTCCCACCCACACTCACTATCAATGTCTTCCTTCCCACCCACACTGACCATCAATGTCTTCCCTCCCACCCACACTGACTATCAATGTCTTCCTTCCCACCCACACTGACTATCAATATCTTTACTCTCCCATTCTCATTTTCTCTATTAGGTCTGCAATTTCTAACAGTCCTCTCAAGCATTACAAATAATGAACATTATGTGCGGCACTTTGGTGATGTAAGGGGGTGCATTCAAGGCCCCATTTAGCTCATAAGGTGACAACCATTGATGTAGTACCTCTTTTTTGCCACAAGATGACCTTGGTCTTCTGGTTTAAAAAGTGTCCATTGTCACTCAACCCAGGAAGACTGAAGACTACCGTGAATACATTTTGTCCTTTACAAAGCAGTGCTCACATCACCCAACCCTTTTGTGTTTTTTTTCTTCTTCACATGTTTAAAATTTCATTATAGGCTGAAATAATAGTTAAAATCCCAAAATATTACATATTTTGTTAAAGCAGCGACCCTGGAGAAAAAATAGTGGCAGTTCCAATTTTTTATGTCACGTGATATTTATGTTATGGATTATCATGCCTAAAATCTCAATAAAAACACAAATCAAGTTAATTTTAAGAACGTGTAGCGCTCTCCTAGGTAGGTGTTAGTGAGTGTATATGGTTTTTGGCTTTTCTGCTTAACAGAGGAGCAAACAGGCAAATTTAGGTGCTATCTGCTTATCAGAAATCATTGATTCTGAGTAATGTGCTGACACCCTGGTTGCTCTTTCTCACTATATTTTTTTTTCTCTCTGTGGTGATTTTATTTATTTTACTGTCTTCCATTCACATAGCCTGTCTCCACGCACAACAGATCCTCAACATCCCTCTATGTATGGGGCTGCAACAGATTGGTGATCACGGACACCAGATGGGCCCTAAATCCTCTGGTAGAACACATTCTAAGGGCAGTAATATGTTATTTGTAGTTCCCAGTGGTGCAAGGAAAGGACAATAAGCATTGAAGCGCACAATAGTGGGAAGGATTGTGTGGATTATACATAGGGCTTACCGGGCTAGAGGGTTTCCTGTTCCTCAGGAAGTAAATGCGCACTCGACAAGAGGGATTTCAACTTCATGGGCAGCCTTGCCAAAGGTCTCCCCAGAGATAATCTACAAAGCAGCAAGCTGGTCATCATTTTCTAGATTTATGGCTCACTACAGCCTAGATCCAGCTAGTCTCACCTCCCGGGATTTTAGGAGGAAGACCTTACAATTTTCTGTTTCGTATAATGCCAATTAAAAATTCTGCTTTCTTCAGCATTCCCTCCCTGGTAGTGAGTTATTTACCATGCACATGCAGCCATGAAGGCACCAGGAAAATGGAAAATTGAATACTTACCTTTCTGTCATTTTCTTTTCCTGGTGCCCATCCATGGCAGTATTTTTCCCTTCCTTGTTCTTATTCTTGTGGCTGAATTCAGTCTAGTTACGAGAATTGTGGGGGGGGGGGGGTGTTCTCTTTTATAGAGTTGTAATGGTCCTGTGGGTTGACCGGGCGTGGAGCATCCAACCATGCGTGTGCTGCCATGGATAGGCACCAGGAAAGGAAAATTATGGAAAGGTAAGTATTCAATTTTCCATTTTCTCTCATTTTGGTCTGACCTGTATAGTTGTATATCTATATTAAATTATTTTAAAAGGTGGTTGCCAGTGCTAAACCATTTATCCAGTATCTAAATTGTTGCATTTGTAAATGTCAAAAGCCAATATAAAGGAATAGTATTATTATTAAAAAATCACTTGTGGGTTTAAATAATCATTTTTTTCATAGTTCTTCTTTAAGTGTGGGGGGGTTGTCCAATGCCTACATACTTTTGCTAATAGATGTCCCTCGATCCCATCTCAAAAAGTTGGGAGGTATTGGGAAAGTGACTACAGTGATGTTTTCCCCATCGCTTGGAACAGTCTCATGGGTGACCACTCCGGACGTGATCTGAGACTCGTCTGCCAGCCGGATGATCATCTTGTGGGCCTTGAGTTGCAGTGGGATGCGATGCAGTGCTGCAAAGTCCTGTCAACAAAGCAACTGCATGCCCCGGAAACGATGATGGCTGGAGTCTGGATATTCCCTCCGGGAAGCTGCAAGGAGAAGAGAAGGGTGAAGTGAGCAGTATGATTAGGTTGAGTAGCTACTTGAGGTAGTTGCGGAACCCTTCCCACGCTTGGTGGGGCATACGCTGACCACGTGGCCGGGTTCGCCACAGTAGAGGCAGAGGTTCAGAGAGAAACGTCACTGCCTCTCCTCTGAGGTAAGAGGCGGACGTAGCCGTCCAATTTGTATGGGTTCCGGAGCATCCTGGGGAGAGGAAGAGGAAGTTGCGAGACTGGGCGGAGCTGGCTTAGGGGAACTAGGGACCTGTGGAAGCATCCAGATGGGGCGTGACTGCCCGGATGACCTTTCGGCGCACCGCTTTCTGAGGCGCCGGTCAATGGAGATAGCCAAGTTAATTAGCCTGGTGGGGTCCTCCTAAAGTTGCCCCATGGCTTGAAAGAATGAGGCCAAGGTGGTGACATCTGGAGCATTCTGCTCCCATAGTCTATGGCCCCATGACTGAGGTTCATTCTGCAGTAAGAATATAACAAGCCCCACCAAAGTGGTTTCCCGGGAAAGGTGCGTGGTTGGAGTGCAAAATAAAGTTCACATGCAGTCCTAAAAGCCCGGAACTTGCTTCAGTCCCCAGAGAACTTGTCGGGTAGTGGGACCTTGGGCTCCGAAGGTAGGGCCCTGATGGTACAGGCTGAAGCAGCTCTAGAAGCTGCGGGGGTTGAGAGTCCTTGTACCCGCTCCTCCAACCGGGTATAGCCCTCCTGCATGTCTTGACGGCTTGTGTAAGGCCCGCAAGTTGCACACACAGTTCGTCCATGGCGGAGCTGGTTCCCAGCGCAGACTCGGCCATGGCTGTCCGTTACTGTCACGATCCTGGTGGTGGAGTCTGTCTTGTGCAGGCATCAACCGCTCTTGCGCACCCGATTCACTGACCCCTGGTAGAGCAGACAGGGAGCCCGGGAGTGTGGGATGGCACGAGGGCTGGATGGTCACTGGTGGTAGTGTGCTGCTCCAGGTGGTCGTGCAGATCAAAGGGATGGTCGTGCAGGCTGGGTCAGCAACGGGCAGGCTGAGCAGTACAGATGGGTCAGGCAAAGGCTAGTCAGTGTCCAAGCAAGGTTCATTATCAGGCGGGCAGCAGAGGTACAAAAGGATCAGGCAATCGTCGTGGGAAGCCGGGATCGGTGCAGGCAGAGTTCAGCAGGTCAGGCCAGGTCAACAGGAAAACAGGTAGCAGCAAGGAACAGGAACAGAGCTGAGGGTTACAGGCAAATACACACTGTAGGAAGGAAAGCACTAGCTGCTGGGCGTTGCGCGCTCAAATAGGCTTGTTTGGCGCCGCTGGCGCGCACGGGAGCGCGCATTTGCGTGCGAAACCGGAAATCCAGCAGGTATCCTAACAGGTGCCTTTTAGATTAAAATCGGATTTCTATCCTGTTGGTTCTAGGGGTAAGATGTTAGACACCTTTCAAAAGAATGTGGAAAGGGACCTTACTAGGTTGACATCCTGTATTCCCCATAGAGGTGACATCCATAAAGACAACTTAACTGTGGAGGAGCGGAAAGCCCTCATTGACCTTAGTGGGGATACCTCCATAATCATCAAAAACTCTAATAAGGGTGGTCTGGTGGTGGTTGTGCAGGATGCTTCCGTTTATCGGGCTGAAGCTATCCGACAACTATCAGACACTGACACCTATATCAGGCTTAAGGGGAATCCCACCACTTCCTACAAAGGCATACTGGCACACCTTGTCACCAAGGGTGTTCGTCTTGGCCTTTTATCCAACAAAGAGGGTGAGGCTTTGGTTCCAGAGTTCCCCGTATATCCTATATTCCACCATTTACCCAAAACACACAAAGGTTTGGACCCTCTTAAAGGTCGTCCTATTGTAGCTGGAATTGGATCTCTTAATGAGAATCTAGGGTTCTGGGTTGATTGTCAGCTACAACCTCTAGTTAAAACACTCCCCAGTTACCTGAAGGATATCAAAGATCTTCTAAAGTTGTGTGATAAAATGACATGGAAGGAGGGGGATGTCTGGATTACCTGCGACGTGTCCAGTTCGTACTCCTGCATTCCGCACGCGCTTGGCTTGCGTGTGGTGGAGTACTTCTTGAATAAAGTAAGTGGGTATTCTCCAGTTCTCCAGGAATATATTATTGAGTGTCTAGACTATCTTTTCACACATAATTTCTTTAGTTTTGATGGTTCTTTTTACCTCCAGAGATGTGGAGCATCCATGGGGGCTCGATTTTCGCCATCCCTGGCCAACCTGTTCATGGGTTGGTGGGAGGCGACGCACATTTTTGGTGATAGGAATCCTTTTCGGGTCCACATTAAACTATTCTGTCGCTACATTGGCGACTTGCTGTTCATCTATTCTAGTGGAGTGGGTGATTTGGATGGTTTTGTGCAATATTTGAACTCCAATGATTTAAATCTCCACTTCACTGGACATTTGAGCAGTGAATCGGTTCCTTTTCTGGATGTGATGCTATCCCATATAGGGGAGCACATTGCATCTAGTCTCTACAGAAAGCCTCTTTCTGGGAATAGCCTCCTCCGTGCAAATTCTGGGCAACCCAGACATGTTATTTGGGGTTTCCCCGTTGGGCAGTTTCTGAGGTTGCACAGGGTCTGCACGAAGGACGAAGATTTCCAACGGAAAAAGTCTGGGATGTGTGATAGATTCGGGCGGGGTTATCCCGATGACACACTCCGCAGGGCCATTGTGGCAGCGGAGGGAGCCTCCAGGGATGCTCTGTTGCGGAGCAAATCCGGCCCCAATATGGCTTCTCCATGTACCCCCATTTTCTCCATGGCTTTCAGCCTGGAGTTTACCAAAATCAAACGCATAATAGAATGCCATATGTCATAAGATGAAAAGTACTGTGATGTGCTTAAACAGGGGTTCAGGACTGTGGCTAAGAGAGAGCCTTCTCTAGCCAACAGCCTATCCCCCAGCGAGTTTGTGTCTCAGGTTCCCGATAAAACATGGTTGCATTCACTGGCTTATACAAATGTGGCACAGAGGGGTGTCCCTGTTGTTCTAGAGTTATGGTCGGTGATGTTTTTCGGTCGCCCCTTACTGGTAGAACATTTAAGATTAAAACCTTCATGAATTGCAACACTAAACACATTATATACCTGATCACTTTAAAAGCTTGTACCATCCAGTATGTTGGCAGAACGACCCGGAGACTTTGTGATCATTTATATGATCACCTGCGGGACATCAGTAAAGAACATGGCGCAAATGTTGCTCGGCACTTTAATCAGGTCCATGGGGGTAACACCTCCCTCTTGCAGGTACAAGGCATTGAACAGGTGAGGTCGCCTAGAAGAGGAGGTGACAGCTTTGGCAGACTCTGTAAGAGGGAGGTGTTTTGGATATTTTCCTTACGCACGAGAATTCCTGAAGGGTTAAATTTTGAGTGGGACCTTACCCACTTTTATGAGTAACCCTTCTTCCTTCATCCTTTCACCGTCCCTGTGTCACTTTTTGGTAATTTCATGATAATAATTTTTAATTTTTCATCTGTTCTCTTCCACTTTTGTCAGCTCTTTTGTCCCATAGTCTATTTTTTGTATGATGACATATATCTTTTGATATTTTGATATTGTCAATGACTGTTGGGACACGCCGGTTAGGGATCCGATCTGTATTTGTTTTTATTGTTTTTTTTTCTTTTCCTTTTTGGCTTTTTATGATATATATATGTGTCTTTCTTCTTTTGCCCTTTTTTCTCCCCCCCCCCCCCACTTGCACATATGATGTATATTTGTGCTTGGATTCATCATGTACTTATATTTATGTGTATGTCCTTTTTGCAGTGAGGGTGGGGCTCCTTTACATTGGAAATAACGGAAGATATGTTGTAACAGAAAAGAACATTTCATTCACTGTTAAATTGTGACAAACAGCACGCCTGTGTTGCAGTATTCAATGATTCAATTATTCAATCTTTGTGCACTATGTGTGTGGTTTTCTGTACATATATACCAGTGTTCTTGTGTGCTTTTAATGGTTTTAACGAAGCATGTTTACCGTGTGAAACGCATCACCTTATCTGTGCCTGTGCCTTTATAACTTGTTTTTATGACCTTCTCTCAAGATAAGCTATATACAAGGGGAGTCAGTACAGGGGGGGAAGTCATGACCTGGCATTATCAAACAGATATTTTAGGGGATACAGAGGGATCATTTAAAAAGCAAAAGCGCCATGCTGCTAATTGCACATTAACCACTTCAGCCCCGGAAGGATTTCCCACTTTAGGACCAGAGCACTTTTTGCGAGTCGGCACTGCGTCTCTTTAACTGACAATTGCGCGGTCGTGCGACGTTGTACCCAAACAAAATTTGCGTCCTTTTTTTCCCACAAATAGAGCTTTCTTTTGGTGGTATTTGATCTCCTCTGTGTCGTTTCTGATCGCCGCTATAAACAAAAGAAGAGCGTCAATTTTGCAAAAAAACCAAAATTCTTACTTTTTGCTAAAATACATATCCAAAAAAAATATAAAAAAACATTTTTTTCCATCGATTTTGGGCGATTTATATTCTTCCTCATATTTTTGGTAAAAAAAAATCGCAATCGGCGTTTATTGATTGGTTTGTGCAAAAGTTGCCGCGTTTACGAATGATGAGAATTCATTTCTGGGGTTTTTATTATTTTTTTATTTTTACTAGTATACATATACAGGAAGCCTGTGATCATTGCCTTTCCCCCTCTAACAGAACGGAGATCCGTGTTTACATACACGGACCTCCGTTCTTTCACTGAGGGGGGGCCATTGCGGGTAGCCGGCAGCGATCGAGTCCGCCCTACCCGCTCCCTGGCTCCCCCCGAACACAGTGAGAGCGCGCTCACAATGCTAGTTATCGCGGCCGCCGTCCTGTGATGGCGTTTCGCGATAACGAGCCACCTTGCCGCCGCGGTCGGCAAAAGGTTAAAGAGACAGGAGCAACATTTTTTTTTTTTTTTGGGTTAACAAACACTTTAAGTGAGGAGAGCTTTCACTAAGGCAAAGTTAGAACCTGTAATGAGGTCATAACAGAGGCAGATTTATCTGTTTTGAGTGGAGCACTGTTGGGTGATCACCAGAAGCACAAGGAATCTAGGAGGTGCACGAGTGGAGCACTGTGATTTCCTTATATAATCATCACTGTTCAGATTGGGACTTTTTTCTTTTTTATATATAGCACATGGACTCTATGTATTTGGAATTATTACTGTTTAATTTATTATTATAAACTATCATATATTATGAGCAGGGGAGGGCTGAGCCAGGGGGCAGGGTGGCAATTGCCCCCCAGGCCACCCTAACTTACATTCAAAATGGCCGATGGCCGCTGCCCGCTCACACTTTTTTCTTCTTGTGGAGGAAGGAAGTAGGGGCCAGGAACGCAGCCACCAACTACATGCAGGCAAAGGGGGGGCGCCCAGGGCCGGCCCTGCCGTGGATCCCGCTAGGCCCATTGGGCTGCCTCAGGGGGCTATCGCCAGATTACACACTCCCACTTACAAAGTCCTACCTCCAGAACCATCTTCTATAATAGACCGCACACTGGTGATGTCTATCATAGGAGCGGGTCCAGGAGGCGGGACTTCATATGACAGCAGCCACGCCAGGTAAGCAGGATATCCCCGCTCTGTAATCTGGCAGCTCTCCTCTCTCTGCATTGCAGGCTGCATTGGATGGGAACTGGTGAGGCTGCATTAATGGGCACTGATCAGGCTGCACTGATCAGGCTGTGCTGATGGGCACTGGCTAGGCTGCATTGATGGGCACTGATGCATTATTTTTGTTAAACCTCCTTTGCTGCTATTAACATTAAATGATGTTACCACATTGTATCATATTTGTCTTGCTTCATAACATCAATATCTCCAAGGCAGTCCGGGCTCAACACGTGCATCAGTGGACCTATCGCACCGACAAGCCACCCCGTTCGCAGATGTTCGACCTAGTTCACCATACCAGGAAATGGCTACAGCCAGAGACTTTGCCAGGTCCCAAGATGGTGGAGCGGGTGGCCTTGGACTGCTATCTGCGGGTGCTCCCTGCTCATATTTGCCATACGAGAGGTTCTGCAGGTGTCAACGGGGTATTCCTTCTTTGAACTCTTGTATGGTAGACATCCCAGGAGGCTGCTAGATGTCACAAAAGAGACGTGGGAAGGAGAGGCCACCCCATATAATAGTGTCATAGAGCATGTGTCCTTGATGCAGGATCAAATCGCAGCTGTCCTGTCCCTTGTATGAGAGCATATGGAGCAAGCCCAGCAGGCCCATAGAAGGGTTTACAATCGGGGTGCCAAAACCCAAACTTTCAACCCTAGGGACTGAGTGCTGGTGCTAGTCTCCACGGTTGAAAGTAAATTCCTGGCAAAGTGGCAGGGTCCCTTTGAGATTAGGGAAGGAGTAGGGGAAGTAAACTACGAAGTTTACCAGCCTGGGAAAGGAAAACCAAAGCAGATTTACCATGTTAATCTTCTAAAACCATGAAAGGACAGGGAGACTTTATTGGCAGTGCCCGTGCCCCAAAAGGACAGGTTATCCTTAACCCCGGATGTCCTCATAACCGAGTCCTTGTCACTGACGCAACAAAACAACGTTAAGGAATTTGTCAGTAAAAATAGAGACTTTTTCTCTTCCCTACCTGGACTGACCACTGTGCTACAACATGACATAATCACGGAACCTGGGTTCCGTGTAAATGTAAAACCCTACCAAATACCTGATGCTAGAAGAGAGGCGGTGGTGAAAGAAATAAAAACCAAGTTGGAGTTAGACATGATAGAGGAGTCCTACAGCACCTGGTCAAGCCCTATAGTACTGGTCCCAAAGCCCGATGGCACTATCCGGTTCTGTAACGATTTCAGGAAGCTGAATGTAGAGTCTAAGTTTGACGCATACCCGATGCGATGGATTGACGAACCTGTGGATAGGTTGGAAGGGGCTCAGTATATAACAATCCTAGACCTAACTAAGAGATACTGGCAGATCCCCCTAATGGAGTCAGCAAAGGAAAAAATGGCCTTCTCTACCCCTGAGGGGTCCTTCCAATAAAAACAAATGCCGTTTGGTCTGCAGGGGCCTTTCAGAGGTATTTGGCCTCCTTGAGACCTATGGCACACTTCTTCGGGTTGACTGTTAAACCTGCTACCCTCAGTGAATCTACTACTGACTGCACTCATGGCAGATGTGATTCCCAATCTGGGCTGTCGATGACAACATCATCTAGATAGGCCGCTGCATAGGGCCGATGCGGCCTCAAAGTCTTTTTGAGGCCGCATCGGCCCTATGCAGCGGCCTATCTAGATGATGTTGTCATCGACAGCCCAGATTGGGAATCACATCTGCCATGCGTGCAGTCAGTAGTAGATTCACTGAGG
Organism: Glandirana rugosa; assembly: GCA_018402905.1. Taxonomy (NCBI): domain Eukaryota; kingdom Metazoa; phylum Chordata; class Amphibia; order Anura; family Ranidae; genus Glandirana; species Glandirana rugosa. The sequence goes on along the minus strand of BLSH010073795.1, from coordinate 968,682 downwards.
GTAGCAGGTTTAACAGTCAACCCGAAGAAGTGTGCCATAGGTCTCAAGGAGGCCAAATACCTTGGGTATGTGATTGGTCGAGGTTTGATTAAGCCCCAAACCAATAAGATCGAGGCCATTCAAAAGTGGCTCCAACTGGTGAACAAGAAACAGGTTCGGGCCTTCCTGGGGATTACAGGGTATTACTGATGCTTCATCCCCGACTTTGCCACAATTGCCATCCCACTGACCGATCTGACAAAGGGTAGAGCGTCAGAAATAATTAAGTGGAATCCTGAAGCTGAAAAGGCCTTCCAGAAATTGACGCAAGCCCTTTGTGTACAGCCGGTGCTCGTGACCCCGGACTTCACAAAGGAGTTTGTTGTTCAAACCGGCGCCTCTGAGGTGGGACTAGAAGCTGTTCTGTCCCAGATCAGAGACGGCAAGGAGCACCCGGACGTCAACTTAAGCTGGAAGCTTAATAGACATGAAAAGGATTATGCCATTGTGGAGAAGGCATGTCTGGCCATCAAGTGGGCCTTAGAGACCCTAAAATACTACCTGCTGGGAAGGTCATTGAGGGTAGTCACCGACCATGCTCCCCTTAAGTGGATGTGTAACAACTGGGAGAAAAATAGCCGGGTTACTAGGTGGTTCCTGGCCCTACAGCCGTTTAAGTTTTCAGTGGAACACCAGTCTGGAAGGCTCCAAAATAATGCAGATGGTCTTTCCTGGGCTCACTGCATGGTCGGGACAGTTGTTCTACCACAGGGGCTTGAGCAGAGGGGGGGGGGATATGTGACGTTATGCGAGGCACGACAATGGATGGGCAATACTTGTCTCCTAGCATGCAATCATTTTGAGGCGACTAGCGGGTTTTGCCGAGCTTGTTCCGGGTTTTCTGGTCCACTCAAACCCCTCTCCATCTGCATTTAATGATCAGGAAGAGATCTCACTAGAGCTTGATCCTGGATCTCAGAGGGAGAAAGCTGAGAGAGCTCTGTGTGCTAATTTGGACTCTAAAACAAGTTTGCAATGTGCTTGTGTTTTGTGGGTGTTGGGGACAGCCCCACACTGTATAGAGAGGAATCTATTTGTTTAGTGTAGCGCCAGACGGCAAGGCTTTGTTTTCTGTTGTGCTTTGATCTTGCAAACCTGTCAAAATAAACCTGGCAAGCTGCCAGACTTTAAAGAGACTGACATCCATGTTGAATCTTTTCCCTGAAAAGTGATCCCTATGAGCTAATCTCTCACACTGCTTTGATAATATATTTATCTATTTTCACTTTTTGATTTGTTTATGAATGTAAGACACTTATATGTACTCAACCCCCATTTAATAAATGATACTACACTTAGAGCAGCTCACTCTCTCTTTGGTTCTTATTTTCATACATCCATACATCCAGTGTTGCCAACCGTCAGTAAATTTACGGACAGCCAGTAAAAACAGGGCATATTTTTTGCCGTCCATAAAAGTCCGTAGCTGCTGATTTGTGCCAGTAAAAATGGCAGCAGCTCATTCGGGTCAGAACTGCGCATGCGCATGCAATTCCGGAAATCCCCAAGAACTTCTGATCCTGACCTGAGCCGACCGAGTCACGTGGTGGCGCGCAGCACATGATGTCATTGGATTTTGCCCGCCAGCCTATAGAAAGGCAGGAGCAGAGCGGGCGGATGGAGGAGCCTCGTGGACGTGGGACAGAGCGGGCTGCCTGGAGCGCACCGCGGACACACTGACAGAGCAGCAGACGCCGGAGATGGGACGGACATGTGGAGGACTGAGAGGGGGCGGACATGCAGGGCTGTACTGCACTGCAGGCGTGAGTTGAGTTCTAACTTCTTCTCAGTCAGTTACCTCCGAGTCCCTGGTCCAGGGCAGGCTGAATCTGATGGGTGGGTGGCTCTGGCTCAGGTGAACCTGGTCCAGGGGTGTGTGATGTGTGTGCAGTGCACTGTGCAGCAAGCCCAGGAAATTTTCCAATCACAGCCCACTGACTGAGCCCAGGTCCAGGCCGAGTCTGATGGTAGGTGGCTCAGGTGAACCGGTCCAGGGGTGTGTGATGTGTGTGCAGTGCACTGTGCAGCAGGCCCAGGAAATTTCCCAATCACAACCCACTGACTGAGCCCAGGTCCAGGCCGAGTCTGATGGTAGGTGGCTCAGGTGAACCGGTCCAGGGGTGTGACTCGGTGGATGGTAGTCTGAGCCGGACCTGGACCCGAGTCAGTCACCCAACACTAACCCTTTAAAGGACCCGGACGAC
>BLSH010073795.1:933522-957570 GCA_018402905.1 Glandirana rugosa | reverse complement strand
GATCTGGTGCAGATACATGCTGTAAGGGGGGCTCTGGTGGAGACACCTGATGTAAGGGGGGCTCTGGTGCAGACACCTGATGTAAGGGGGGATCTGGTGCAGACACATACTGTAAGGAGGGCTCTGGTGCAGACACCTGATGTAAGGGGGGCTCTGGTGGAGACACCTCCTGTAAGGGGGGCTCTGGTGGAGACACCTGATGTAAGGGGGGCTGTGTTGGAGACACCTGATGTAAGGGGGGCTCTGGTGGAGACACCTGATGTAAGGGGGGCTCTGGTGGAGACACCTGATGTAGCCTGGTTCTATTTTCTTTTACTTGAAAAATGGATGTGATTAACTTACTTTTACGTTATATTAGACAGCAATTTGGACCTCAGCTGGAAGAAAATTTTAGCAACTGGGCCTCTTTGAATTTCAGTTTATTACCCCTGTTCTAGGTGGATATTTTTATGTTGCAAGAATGTGCACAATATTGTGTGCATTCCTGCAATGCACAAAAACACACAGCCCTTTTGCAGGTGTGCAGTGGTGCCTTTAAGTCTTAATGGCACTACCACACCTCTTGCTTTTGTGCTCATTCACCTGCGGCAAAATGCATGGTAACAAAATACCTTGCTTTTTTGGTGCAGCAGTTTTAAAAAAGGTTATACAGATTTTACTATTTGTATTACATTTTGTTTTCCATTTGTTTTGTATACTACAAAAAAATTTCAGCGTGCCGCTAAAGTGTTCGGGTTTGGCTTCATGTCGGAAGCCTAACCAAGTTGCAATGTGTAGACTGTAAACCAATATCACTTTATTGCGCCATAAAAGGTACTTACAAGATAGCAGATAAAAAAGTTGCCTGGTACACAGTGTAGTGTCAGCAACGGCGGCGTCAACGCATTTCGCCCTCGTCATAGGGCATCATCATCATAGGGCGTCATAGGTCAGTGATGACCCCCTATGACGAGGGTGAAACGCGTAGATGTCATTTCCGGTTGCCGCAGCCGTCTACGTCACTTCCGCTTCCAGTGGCAGGAGAGTGTGGAACGCACGCCGTTGCTGACACTACACTGTGTACCAGGCGACTTTTTTATCTGCTATCTTGTAAGTACCTTTTATGGCGCAATAAAGTGATATTGGTTTACAGTCTACACATGAGGTTGTTCTCTGTTTATTTGAGCCATCCAGAAGACACCTCTTTGTATGAAGATTGAGGCCTCATACACACGGACGTTTCTAAAAAAATAAACAAAACGTCGGGCCCGACGTCAAGGAAAAAAAGTCGGCGTTTTTCGGCGTTATGCATCGGCGTTTTTGAGCGTTAGTGAGCGTCGGCGTCAATAGGCATTTTTTTAAAAAAATCATCCCTCTGCTTTTTTTCAACCTAAAAACGTTGGCGTCAAAAAACGCCGGAAAACGCCGGTATAATAATAGGTGGCGTTTGTTGGCATTTGTTGGCGTCTGTTGGCATATTGTGGCGTCAAAAAATGCCAAAACGTTACAGCCTCAGAACGTGATGGCTGTGGGTTCTAGTTTCAGCTCACTAACGCCGACGTCATCTACAGCTCAAAAACGCCGACGTTTTTATGGGGCCATTGACTAACATGGAGAGCTGCAAAAACGCCAGAAAACGCCGGCGTCAAAAAACGTCCGTGTGTATGAGGCCTGAGAGTTTATTCCAGAGGTCCGGGCTTCCTGTTGTTCCATTCCAGTCTCTCCCCACTGATTTAAGCTTGTGTGACCTCTGACTGAAAAGCAGTAGGTCAACACTTTTTGGTGAGCGGGGACACAAAGGGGGTCTGGCACAGTTTTTCCACGTTGAACCTGGAATTAAATCTGAGCACCTTTTTTGAGCACTTTCAAGCACGAGTCACTTTTTGAAGATTACTGTTGATTTATATGTCACTATACAGTACTAGCACAGTTGGACTGTGGATTGATTTACATGTCATCAAACATCACCATATTTTTGTGATTTTTGGACTGATTGCACACAGATTATTTGATCGTTATTTATTTTTCACTGTTGTTTTTTAATTCACATATATGTATTATGCATTTTGAGGGGAGGCGCTATCTATTATTAATTTATTTTTAAAGCAGATTTCTGTCTGAGGGGAGCTGCCCCCCATCATATGTGTGTGTGCCCGTGGTGGGGGCATGTGTATACACAAAGCATCATTTGAGCACTGTTGCCCACTATTAGAGGAGGCGCTGTTTATTTGTTTGAATAAGACTTGAAAATTGCTGTTCAGACGCTCTCCATCCAATGTGACAGAACTTGAGATATTTTGCAAAGAAGAATGGGCAAAAATGTCCTCTCTAGATGGGCAATGCTGGTAGAGATCCCCAAAAAGACTTGCAGCTGTAATTGCAGGGAAAGGCGGTTCTACTATTGATTCAGGGGGGCGCTATACAAATGTACCCCACACTTTTCACAGATTTATTTGTAAAAAATTTAGAAAACCATTTATCATTTTCCTTCCACTTCACAATTATGTATCACTTTGTGTCGGTCTATCACATAAAATCCCAATAAAATACATTTACGTTTTTGGTTGTAACATGACAAAATGTCAAGGGGTATGAATACTTTTTCAAGGCATTTTTAAACATATGGACTTACATATATGTCTGGGTATAGTGTGCCTGAACCTCTAAGTGCCTACATCTTTCTTTTCCTTAGGAATTGTGGTGTAGATGGAGCCGTCTCCGTTGCAGACTTTTTAAAAACCCCACACTGGGCATCCAGCCCCCCGTGTGTCCAATCTTGATGTTTTTGTGCACCCGGGATTCACAGATTGGCGCGGTATAAATACCAGTAATAAAGTAAATTCCTGCATTTTAAGTGCAGAGCTTACATTTTCCCCTCTTATTGATAGAATACTACTAACTCCGGGTATAATTACTATAGAAAAGCTTTATTATTTACATATACGTTAAGTAACAAGACAACTATATGCAGTGATCTAACAGATCATGCGTGTATTACACACATTAAAAAAACAAGCGTAGAAACAGCAAAATATATCTAAGAGCTTAATTCTTCTTGTCGTTTTTTCATAAATAAATCAATAAATAAAATATACTCACCATTCATACCTTAAACCAGCATTTCATGTCTAAAGCAGTATTAAACCTAAAACCAAAACTGTAATATATTGCGACTTACCAATCGTTAGATGTGGTGGCTCCATTAGTTTTCTTTTTTTTAGACTTTTTCTCTTTGTTTTCACCTGGTGATCTGGCCAGCAACACACCTTCGGTATTAGAGTGCCCCCCACTCTGGATGAAGGCGCATAGGGGGTACATTTGGACAGCAGAATTGTCGGTTTGGGGGGGAGGGGTGTGCTAGATGGACTATACAAGCAGATTTAAATACAGAAAGAAATTGAAGTTGAACTCATGTTAATACTTTATAATCGGTTACAGCTGTTTCCTTTTGGGATAAAGGTTTTATATAAATAAATAAAAGCCGATCATTTTAGGCACCCCTGTCATTGGTAAATGGTTTGCCTCATCCTGTAACTGAAGAAGAGCTTGTTCTTTTGAAAAACAACATTCTTATTGGTTGGATCTCCAGTTGAAAATAGAAGAAAGAAATCCTAAAAAAGAAAACTAATGCAGCCATCACACCTAAGAATTGGTAAGCTGCAATGCAATAAATGTTTGATTTTGGGTTTAATTAGCATGTTCCCTCCCATGTTGAAATTATCAGCAGAAGACAAAAAAAAATATCTTAGGCCTAGACTACACATGCACTAGCCAGTACTTTTTTTGGCACTTTATTTTGGATGTGGGGCTTCAAGGCGCTTTCTATAAAAATAGTAAAATTCTTACCTTTCCTGGAGAAAATGCCCCTTGATGCTCCCTTTAGAGCTAGTCACATGAAGATGATCACATGACCTACATTGACGGGAGGATTACAGTTCAGATTGGCCAGTCCTTTTCTCTAGCAGAGATCAGCCAATCCAATCTCTGATCCCCCCCATTAGCAGCAGTCACATGCCTATATTTATGTAAAATATGGAAGCTTTTGTAAGGTGATAAGCACTGGAAGGAAACTTGTAGCAGCATTTTCTCCAAGAAATGTAGGTATTTTAGCTTTTCTATCACTCCTTATCCATGCAAGTAATACTGTAAGCACAGCTATAATGTGCACCCATCAGCCATAACATTTAGACCACCCACCTAATTTTGAGTATGGCCCCCTTTTGCTAAAACAGCCCTGACCCATTGTAGGCAAGGACACCAATGTAACATCCACATGAATGGCCGGACACAAGGTTTCCCAGCAGAACATTGCCCAAAGCATCACGCTGCCTCTGACAACTTGCCTCTTATACCGCATCCTAGTGCCATCTCTTCTCCAGGTAAGTGACACACATGCACCCGGCCATCCACATGATGTAAAAAAAAATGTGATTCATCAGATCAGGCCACCTTCTTCCATTACTCCGCAGTCCAGTTCTGATGTTCATGTGACCGTTGTAGAAGCTTTTGGCTGTGGACCTGGGTTACCATGGGCTTCACAGCCCCAAAGACATTGCAATTTGTTGTGTATTTTTCTTTCTGCTTTCACCACATCAACTTCAAGGACAACATGTTCACTTGCTGCCTAATATATCCCACCAATTCTCAGATGCCATTGAAACTAGATATTCTCTTTACCTGTCAGCGGTCATAATGTTATGGCTGACCGGTGTGCATATAGATCTAGTATAGGTCCCTATTAATATGGCCGTAGATAGCCAGCTATTCACATTGCCCTATGGACGTGCTGAATATTCTAGCCCCAATCCAACCTCAACTCAGTCTTCCCTTTTCATGCTATCCTGATTCCATCATAAACTGTAATTCAAGCCCTGACGAAGGGAAAATCCTTTACCGAAAATGTGTTGGTGGTATCTGATGTTCTTAACCAATAAAAATTTGAAATTCATTTCCAAGCAGGTTGAATGTTTGCACTGGGCATTCCTAACCACACACCAAGGAGTTGACCATCGATTGAGCGATCAAGGAGAAAGCAGTCTAGAACCAGGTCCAAACACACCATACTTCCATCAGGATTTACCTCTCCTTCAAGCAGAACGCGATTTATTTTATATTCATTACAACTAATTCCCATTTTAATCATTTCAGTACTATCACATATCCACCAGGCAGAATATTTCAAGTTTTGATCATATTTTCAATATTTCAATCATATTCCCAATAACTGCAGAGAATACTTCCATCTGTCACTCTGCAGAGTCATGTTTCCTAAAATAACAGCTAACAGAACAAGACCATCAAAGTTACACAAAATTCAAATTTCCCGAGCAGATGTAAGAATTTTTGCATACATGTTAATGAGAATTACTGATAGCTCTTTAACATTTTTTAAGGTTTAGAAGGTGTTAGAGCATCCATTGCACACACTTGCCTCTGATCGTTAGAGGTCCATTAAGGGCTCCTCAACCTCCTATTTATTTTCGTCTTGAAAAAAGTCAAAGGGAAATTCACCACTCCTATAGGCCTTAAAATTTAAGAGTTTTCTTGGACTGCTCATGTGAATAAAAGGATTAATAAGGAGCTTAAGCTGATTCTTTATAGAAAAGGGGGCCCTCATTTGGCATTCATTGACCCCCTCATTCTTCTCCAGTAGTGTCAAAGGCCATGTTTGTGTAGTGGGTCTTGTAGTGGTTCATTTCCGGATGAATGGTAGATGATCGCTTCTCTATGCTGGTTAAGTTGTCGTATAGCACTCCCTTGTTGGCTTGGCTAATGCGTCGATAGATGCCCGTATTGTTCCAGGCGGGTGCTGGAGACTGGATGATGTCTTGCGGCTCGGTCTTCCTTGGCCCCATGCAGCAGATAAACTTGTTCCTGAAAGCAGAAAGGAAATTAAAATGATTGTACATTTATTTTATTTTTAAATAACAAACATGATATTGTTACCTGCTCTGTGCAATTGTATTGCACGGAGCAGCGCCAATCCTTCTCTTCTCGGGTCCCCCACCAGCGCTTCTGGCTCCTCCTCTTCTCAGTGGGCCCCCATATGAAGCCAGTTCCTATTAAGGCACACCTGTGGGTTGGATCCAAAGCCCCGCCGCCTGCTTCTATAGACACAGACAGCGAGACTCAGCCCCACCCCCAGTTACCTTGTTACTAGATTTGACTGACAACAGCGGGAGCCAATGGCTCCTGCTGCTCTCAGCAAAGCCTGTGAAAGCGGGAAGATAAGGGAAGAGTCACAACAAACAGGCGCAGTCTGGGTCAAGTAAATATACAGTAAGGTGGAGTTGTGAGCGGGCGATACAGTCCGAAACATTTTTTACCTTAAAGAGGAAGTAAACCCTGATGGGGTTTACTTCCTCTATATTCCCCTGCAATGTAAAAGCATAATGGGCTACTATGCATTGCATAGTAGCCCATTATGTGTCACTTATCTGCAAACGAAGCCTGCAATGTCTCCTGTGCAGGCAGCGTCCATCTTCAGCCTCTCTTCCTTCCAGGACTGCGACTCCGGCTCTGTGACTGGCCGGAGTTGCGTGACACATGCGCGCGGGAGCCGCTAGTCACGGCACAAACTTCACTGCGCATGTGCCGAATGACGTCGGCAATGCAAGTACACTGTATATCTCCTAAACCGTGCTGGTTTAGGAGATATGCAGGGGAACCTACAGTTAAGCCTTCTTATAGGCTTACCTGCAGGTTAAAGTGGTTGTCACGGCTTTAATGCAGGGAATGAATTAAAGTGGTTGTAAAGACAGAAGGTTTATTATCTTAATACATTCTATGCATTAAACCTTTTGCTTGCAGCAACCCCCCTCAGCCCCCCTAATATTTACCTGAGCCCCCTCTAGATCCAGCAATGTTGTAGGAATATCTGGACTGCCCGGGACTCCCCTCCTCATTGGCTGAGACAGAAGCGTGGCACCATTGGCTCCCACTGTTGTCAATCAAAGTCAGTCAGCCAATGAGAGAGAGAGAGAGAAGGGGGGTGGGACCGCAGCTCTGTTTGTGAATGGACACAGGGAGCTGTGACTTGCCTTGGGTGCCCCCATAGCAAGCTGCTTGCTGCAGGGGCACTCAACAGGAGGGAGGGGCTAGAAGCACCGAAGAGGGACCCGAGAAGAGGAGAATCGGGGATGCTGCATGCAAAACCACTGCACAGAGCAGGTAAGTATAACATGTTTGTTTTTTTTTACGAGACTTTACAATCACTTTAAGGTAAAACATGTTTAGGGTTTACAGGCACTTTAACTAATCATCCTCTTTTTCATTGATTCCCTGTGAGGAAAATGTGCAATGGAGGAACAGCCCAAAAAGGGCAGAAGCACCACCCTCAAGCACTGAAATAATTGCAAAGTAAGCATGGGTGGAGCTAACCCCCTGCAACTGTGTTGGGACTATTGTACAGCAGTAGTGGGTGGACTAACCCCACTGCTTCCCTCATAGGTGGAATGAAACCCCAAACAAAAAGAGAAGAAATCTTCCCATTCCTCATTGTCGTTGATTTACACTGGAGTAACAACCCCCGAGGAGTAAAGGCACAAACCCAATGCACTGGAAAAGCTGGCAAGAAAGCGTGGATGGAGCTAGCCTCCTGTAATTGTGTTGGGACTTGTAAGGGACTCTTATACAACGTTACATGGGTGGTCCAACCCCGCTGCTTCCCTCATAGACGTAATAGAACCCAGAAAAAAGAGAAGAAATCTTCCTATGGGGACACCTTTTCAAGTAACAACTAACAGAAGTGGGATATCTTCTCATTTTGAGACAATTTCCATGTTGGGTCTCTCTTGGCACAGGAATGCAGTAACACCTTCCTGACGCTGACAAAAACCCGACAGACCCCATCTAACCCGTCCCACTCTATCCCAAACTAAACAAACTAAAAAAGTTTTGGCTGGGGTTGAACTTTTAATCCTGCCAATACCCATGGCTTCACAAACTTGGAAACAGATGTTTGTTTTTTTTCGGCACTTTATTGGTTATTGGACGGACTTTATTGGTTGTGGAAAAATTTAAAAGCTTACCCCTTCATGAACGCAGCTGCAAACAGCAATACCAGGAAGATCAGGCCCAGCAAGCATGCCATGACGATTATCTTCCAGGCTGTAAATGATACATAGAAGAAAGCTGAGTACAGGTAAAAGAATGTTTAAAGCCAAATTGTGAGCTCAAGAAAAAAATGACTCTGGCGTATGGCCCTCCTACTCCTTAAGGCTTCATATACACAGGACGTTTGAAAACCTCTTCTGAACACTGGAACTGGTAATGCAAGGTTCGCTATCAGGTTGCTGTGTGCATTGGTTTAATAATTCTAACCTGGCCAATAGCTTGTGGTGCTACGAACATTTATCCAGCTATGTGTACTATCAGCCCTACACATCAGATGGTAGATAAACAGTAAGAATTAAAATAAATGCTTACTTTTGTCATCCTTGTTAATAATGACATCCGCCACTGCAAGGAAACAGAATAAATGATTTATTATTTACAGGTACTTAGATAGCGCCAACAATGTACACAGTGCTTTACATATACAATATATTAGCACAAGCCAACACATACAATTGTGCTCATAAGTTTACATACCCTGGCAGAATTTATGATTTCTTGGCCATTTTTCAGAGAATATAAATGCAAACGCAAAAACATTTCTTTCACTCATGGTTAGTGTTTGGCTGAAGCCATTTATTATCAATCAACTGTGTTTACTCTTTTTAAATCATAATGACAATAGAAACTACCCAAATTACCCTGATCAAAAGTTTATATACCCTGGTGATTTTGGCCTGATAACATGCACACAAGTTGACACACAGGGGTTTGAATGACTATTAAAGGTAACCATCCTCACCTGTGATCTGTTTGCTTGTAATTAGTGTGTGTGTATAAAAGATCAATACGTTTCTGGACTCCTGACAGACCCTTTTTTGCAAAATTATTTTTATTGTTTTTTAGAAATATGCAATAACATACACACAAGGGCCTCCGGCTCCAATTGCCAGATATGCCCTGGACTAACTAGACATAGTCCACTAACTATTCAAACAGTACTGACAGACCCTTGCATCTTTCATCCAGTGCTGCACTGACGTTTCTGGATTCTGAGTCATGAGGAAAGCAAAAAATTGGAAAAAAGGATCTGCAGGAAAAGGTTGAAATGTATAAAACAGGAAAGGGATATAAAAAGATATCCAAGGAATTGAGAATGGCAATCAACAGTGTCCAAACTCTAATCAAGAAGTGGAAAATGAGGGTTCTGTTGAAACCAAACCACGGTCAGGTAGACCAACTAAAATTTCAGCCACAACTGCCAGGAAAATTGTTTGAGATGCAAAGAAAAACCCACAAATAACTTAAGGACTATCTAAAAATATGTGTTGTGGCTGTTTCAAGATGCACAATAAGGAGGCACTTGAAGAAAGATGGGCTGCATGGTCGAGTCGCCAGAAGAAAGCCATTACTACGCAAATGCCACAAAGTATCCCACTTACAATACACCAAACAGCACAGAGACAAGCCTCAAACCTTCTGGCACAAAGTCATTTGGAGTGATGAGACCAAAATTGAGCTTTTTGGCCACAGCCATAAACCTTACATTTGGAGAGGAGTCACCAAGGTTTGTGAAATACAGAGCTGGATCGCTGATGTTTTGGGGATGTGTGAGCTACAAAGGCACAGGAAATTTGGTAAAAATTGATGGCAAGATGAATGCAGTATGTTATCAAAAAATACTGGAGGGACATTTGCATTCATCTGAGAGGAAGCTGAGCATGGGACGTACTTGGACATTCCAACATGACCTTGATCCAAAACACAAGGCCAAGTCGACCTGTCATTGGCTACAGCAGAATAAAGTGAAGGTTCTGGAGTGGCCATCTCAGTCTCCTGACCTCAATATCATTAAATGTCTCAAACGTGCAGTTCAGGCAAGACAGTCCAAGAATTTCCAGGAACTGGCGACGGGGATGGTATTATTCAGTGAAGTGATACTGCAGAAAACGCAGGTAATCAGCTTGAGTGAAGAATCGGAACTTGTGTTTTAGAGACACATCTATAAATCTCTCTAGCATAGCTTCTCTGGGACACATGGAGGAATTTGTTGTGGCTAATCCATGCTCATGGGACTCTTATGCTGACAGGTTAGAGCTTTTCCTTGAAGCTAATAAGGTGACTGATGCTGTGCAGACAAGAGCTGTGTTAGTGAGTGTTATTGGATCTAAGACTTTTGATATTGCCCACTCACTGATATCTCCTACTAAACCAAAAGACTGCTCATATGAGGACATACTGGCACTGTTAAAAAATCATTTTTCACCCACTTCATCTGAAACAGTGAGGCGTTTCCATTTCAACAGACGAAACCAACAACCGGGTGAGAGCATTGCAGAATGCTCTTGCTAAGGGACAGGCTAGTGTGTGGAGTACAAGATGAAGCACTGCAGAGGAGACTTCTAGCCAAACAGAACTTAACTTTTATAACTGCGCAAGAAGAAGTGCTAGCATATGAGGCTGCATACATTCATTCAAAAGAAAATCAATCTGCCTCCAGCAAAGATAATTCACCGGATATAAATTGCGTGGCAAAGGTTAGAACAAAGGACCTTCCAACGCACACTGATGCAGTTCCATTTACAGGGAAGTGTTACAGCTGGGGGGGGAAACACAGGTGTAATACATGTCGTCTTAGAAATGCAATGGTCACATACAGACAGTCTGTCAGACTAAAGATCAGTCTACAAATGTGAATACACTACCAACGGCAGCAAACTCCATTAATGCGCCAATTGTTGTCCCGATTGATGAAAGCTCTACAAATGACTATGTGTATAAAGTGCAAAACTCATCAGGACTGAAGATTTACACAGAGATTGTGTTACAAGATGTTCCATGCAAAATGGAAGTAGATTCAGGGTGTGCATATTCCTTGATTTCAGAAGAAACGTTTACCTCATTATGGCCTCACAATGCTCCTTCAATACCACCCTGTGATATCCAGTTGGTAGACTACAACAAACAAGTTGTGGGAGTTAAGGGTGCTTGCTTTGTACCAGTAAAATATGGAGATTTCAGAGGATGCTTATGCTTAATAATTACAAAGGGATAAAGAGAAAGTTTGCTGGGTAGAGAGTGGTTTGGACCCTTGGAATTTCATTATCGGGAGTTCATAATGTATCTCCAGTTACTCTACAGAATGAGATAGAGGACTTTAGTGCAGTTTTTGAAGAAGGCCTCGGCATGTATAAAGGCCCCCCTGTTTCTTTCAAATTAGACCCTACAGTAACCCCAATTTGTATGAAACTGCGAAAAGTTGCATTTGCTCTCAGACCAAAAATTGATGCTGAGTTTACACATTTTGTGGAGCAAGGTATACTTAAACCTATAACACATCCTAAGTGGTGTACCCCAATAGTTCCAGTATTGAAGCCAAATGGGGATGTTAGAATTTGTGCTGACTATAAATGTACAATCAACAAAGCACTGCAGGAACATCCCTATCAAATTCCCGCTGTACATGAAATTCTGACTACCTTAGCAAAAGGGAAGGTATTTGCCAAATTGCATATGACACAAGCTTACCAACAATTACCTGTGGATGACAACGCCACAGATGCACAAACAATAATAACACACAAAGGAGCTTTCCGAGTAAAACGTTTGCAGTTTGGAGTTTCCACTGCTCCCAGCATATTCCAGAAATTAATAGAGGACCTTTTTCTGGACTTCCAGGTGTTGTACCTTATTTTGATGATGTTCTTATTGGAGCGGATTGCATTCAGTCTTTGGCTTCACAACTACAACTTGTTTTGAAATGTTTTCTTGACGCTAGTCTCAAACTCAAAAAAGAAAAGTGTGTCTTTTGGGTAAACAGCATGGATTTTCTTGGATACAGAATTCATCCAACTGATTCTAAGGTTGAAGCAATCCATAAAGCTCTGGTCGCAACAAACAAACAAGAGCTGCAAGCTTTCCTAGGGTTACTTGATTTTTACCATTCTTTTCTGCCTGACAAAGCCACAGTTGCTTAACCCCTGCATAGCTTACTAGGTAAAGATGTTCCATGGAAGTGGACTGACATTTATTCTTCAGCTTTCAATGCTGCAAAAAAGCTGTTATCTGTACACTATGATTTAAAAACTACTCACTCTTACCTTTGATGCTTCTCCATATGGCATTGGAGCTGTATTGAGTCATGTGTTGGAAACTGGTGTTGAGGCTCCTATTGCAATCTATTGAAGGACCTTGTCTACGACAGAGAGGAATTATGCTCAAATTGACAAGGAGGCTTTAGCCTGTCAGGGGTAAAAAAGTTTCATGACTATTTGTATGGACGGAGGTTTACCATTGTAACTGATCATAAGCCTTTGCTGGGTCTGTTCACCAGAAGTACTCCCATTCCTAAAATCCTTTCCCCACGAATGCTCACATGGCCACTCATGCTGAATGCCTATGACTGTGATTTTGAATATCGTCCTGGCAGGAATATCACTCATGCTGATGGGTTGAGCCGGCTGCCTTTGATTTCTCCTGATTTCCTTGTCCCTCCTGTGCCTGAGGTTCTCATGTTGGAATCCACCGTTACATGCCAGAGACATTGCTGATATGACTACTAAAGATCTTGTGCTGGCCGTGTGCTCAACTGTGTATGGAGGGGATGGCCCAAATCAAAAGTTGAAGAGAAGTTCAAACGATTTTGAGTGTACCAACATGAACTGTCTGCCTATAAAAGTTGCCTATTATGGGGAAACAGAATGGTAATTCCAAAGGCAGGACAAATTCAAGTACTGCATGCTCTCCATGAAGGACATCCTGGAGTAGTCCACATGAAAGCATTAGCCAGAAGTTATGTTTGGTGGCCTAAAATGGATGAAGTTATTAAGAAGTGGGTAAAGAACTGTGTACCATGTCAATCTACCCGTCATGTTCCACCTAAAGCCTCAGTACATCCCTGGGAAGTGACTGGGTCACCTTGGTCACGGTTGCATATAGATTTTGTGGGGACTTTTCAAGGACAGATTTTTTTTTAGTTGTTGATTCCTTCTCAAAATGGCTGGAAGTTGTATCAGTTGCATCCCCCACCTCAGCTACTGTCATAAGAGTTTTAAGGAGGCTGTTTGCTACACATGGGTTGCCAGATACAATCGTGTCTGATAATGGACCGCAATTTACCTCCTCAGAATTCAAAGCCTTTATGGAAAGCAATCTTATTCGACATGTTACGATTGCACCATTTCAGCCATCATCAAATGGTCCAGCTGAATGTATGGTTCAGACCACAAAAGAGTCATTGAAGAGAATTGTTCAAGGAGATTGGAATCAGAGACTTGCAAGTTTCCTTCTGCAACAACATGTGACACCATGCCCAAGCACTGGTTGTAGACCAGCAGAGCTCCTAATGAACCGTCATCTAAAAAGGATGTTTGGATCGTTTTCACCCTGATATGACATCGGAGTTACAAGAAAAACAAGAATTGCATTTTAAAAAGGATGCTAATGTATCTGTGAAAGTGTTTAAGCCTGACAGTGCTGTCTATGTCAGAAACTATGCTGCTGGGCCTCTTTGGATACTCGCAAAGGTGCTTGTGGCTACAGGACCTTTATCATACAAAGTACAAATTACTGACGGTAGAATATTACGAAGGCACGTTGATCAGATCCAAGAAAGAAGTGGTGAAATCATACCTGCTGCTGGCTCTAGTGGTACTGGGATTCCAGTGATGCCAGATCATGGTGAACCATTGGTTGATACAGGTGCTATTCCTCCAGGAACTGTTGTTGCAGAGCCAGCTTCTCTCAGTCCCTCTGACACAGCACAAAAAGTATTGCACCCAACTGCACCCAGTGAACTGCCTCAAACAGTGGTCCTTAGACGTCCAAGGAGAAATACTCACCCTCCCAGTTATCTCATAGAGTTAGAGGTCTAGGGGGAAGGAATGTTATGTATTTAGAGTGTTATACTGTTCTCCATCCAGTAGGGGGAAGCAGTGTAACATATGTTCATTTCTCTATTGTTCTTGATAGAGATATATTCTGCACACATATATTGTTTCCTTTATTCCTGTTCCTGTTTGTTTTCCTGAATGTGGTATTGCACGAGTAAAGAAGCCATATAATGCCTGTCCATGTCTTTGGTGCAAATACATCTTAAAGATTTAACAATTTGTATACATGAATCAGTATGTTTCTGATGAATAGTACTTACAGGATGGGTTGTAGCAGAAGGCAGATGCCTGGCTCGATATATCATTGCACACATTGGGCACAAAACCTCTGTTCCGAACTTCTCCAACTCCCAGGTTGTACCAGGCCTGGCTATAAAGAACAAAACCAATGTGGAAAGATTAGTAAAAATATAATTTTGCAAACAACCATACAACTGTAACTAAAGCTCAAAACACATATTACAATCTGATTGTACAATTTCCTTTAGATCTTCCAGCACCTATATAGTGCAAGGGCCTGCCTGATTGGATAAAAATTGAATGGATAGTTTAGGTGGGCCCTCATATGACAAAGTATTGGTAAACCTAAAGGAGATTGTACAAAGATTGCGCATACTGCCCCCCCCCCACACACACACACATTGTAAAGCGCTGCGCAAACTGTTGGCGCTATGTATCCTGTATAATATAAATAATAATTTGTTTCCTAGAACCATGACAGGTTTATTGTATGTGCCAGTGGCATGACAATTTAAGCTGCCAGGGCAAAAAAAAAAGTGCCAACTTTCCCCCCCCTCCCTTTTGCCATGAACTGTGACCTACTGCAGTGGCATAGGCTGAAGATCCTGCCCTATTAGCATCCCCTCCCGCTGAAGCGCCCAAGGCAGCTGCCTCTTCGGTCTACCCTCTGATAAAATTAAGCTGGCTATTCGGTAAGATCCATTGCAACAATTCTTTATTGGCGAACTAGCAGGATACAGTAATAAAACACTAACGCATTTCAGCTGAAGCCTTACTCATAGCATTACTTACATAAAACAGCGCCTGCCCTATTGTGTTTTAAATTATGCTAATGAACATACATGTATGTATGTGTGCCCTCTAGGGCCGCACACACACATACATGGGGCAGCTGCCCTCAGATAAAGACTTGTTATAGATATATGTAAAGTGGAAGTGGGCAGCGCCTCTGTTCACCAGTACAAATAAATGCAAAAGTAAAATAAATAACCATATACAACAATAAGTGAATGAATCAAAAAAATATAAGTCCATTAATTTAACCAAACAAAAAGTCCATATTGCTGACAAACTCGTGTTAATGAACACAAAAAGATTGTATATACTCAGTGCTTCAAAATAAATTATGCAAAAAATGTCAATATAAAACCAAAGCTCTTCTAAAGTGACAAAGTGCCTGGAAAGTGCTCCTTAAAAGTACGTGACCAGCAAACTCTTCCAAAGTGACGAAATGCAAAAGGTGCTCCTTAACCACTTGCCGACCGCCGATCGGCATCTGGCGGCGGCAAAGTGGCTCTGTAAGGCGAAACGCCGTCATACGACGGCGGCCGCCAGATCGCGCTCACTGTGTCCGGGGAGGGCCAGGGAGCGGGTGCCGCGGCTTCGATTGCCGCCGGCCACCCGCGATGCCCCCCCCCCGGAGTGAAGGAGCGGAGGTCCGTGTAAGTAAACACGGACCTCCGCTCTGTGTGAGGGGGAAGGGCTGTGATCACAGCCTTCCTGTACGTGAAGGCTGTGACCACTTCCCTTCCCCAGCTAGGCAAGCCCCCATACAGTTAGAACACGCCCAGGGAACATACTTAACCCTTAGCGCGCCCCCTGCAGGTTAACCCCTTCACTGCCAATGGTATTTACACAGTAATCAGTGCATTTTTATAGCACTGATCGATGTATAAATGCCAATGGTCCCAAAAAAGTGTCAAAATGTTCCGACATGTCCGCTGAAATATTGCAGTACCGCAAAAAAAATCGCAGATCACCGCCATTATTAGTAAAAAATTAAAAAAAAATAAAAACCCCAAAAATGAATTCTCATCATCCGTAAACGCGACCACTTTTGCGCAAACCAATCAATAAACGCCGATTGCGATTTTTTTTTTATCGCAAATATGAGGAAGAATATAAATCGGCCAAAAACTGTGAAAAAAAATGTTTTTTTATATTTTTTTTTTGGATTTGTATTTTAGCAAAAAGTAAGAAATTTGGGTTTTTTTGCAAAATT
This sequence comes from Glandirana rugosa, assembly GCA_018402905.1. Lineage (NCBI taxonomy): Eukaryota > Metazoa > Chordata > Amphibia > Anura > Ranidae > Glandirana > Glandirana rugosa. The sequence goes on along the minus strand of BLSH010073795.1, from coordinate 941,403 downwards.
GTCGCTCTTCTTTTGTTTATAGCGGCGATCAGAAATGACGCAGAGGTGATCAAATACCACCAAAAGAAAGCTCTGTTTGTGGGAAAAAAAGGACGCAAATTTCGTTTGGGTACAACGTCGCACGACCGCGCAATTGTCAGTTAAAGCGACGCAGCGCCGAATCGCAAAAAGGGCTCCGGTCCTAAAGCTGGAAATCCTTCCGGTCCTTAAGTGGTTAAAGTGCTTAAAAAATTATTCCAGTGACATGTGATCTGTGCCGGACCCCCTCTGTGTCCCCACTCACCAGAAATTGTTGACCAGCTGCTTTTCAGTCAGCGGTCAAAAAAGCGTGTGTCAGTGGGGAGAGGCAGCAGACAACCCGGATACTGGCTGATGAATCAAACACTTCGCCTATTGGAATGTTGGGATGGTGCCTGGATGGCTCAGGAATAAAAAGGGAGACCTCGTGTGTAGAACGTAAATAACTCTCTTTATTGCGCTTGCGGATTGCTACTTACAGAATTGAAGATAAAAAATAGCCTGTAGTATGCTTTTCCTCTACAGCGTGCGTTCCACTGTCCCTCTCCACTCAAACCGGAAGTGGTATTGGTGAAGGCTGCGGCGACCGGAAATGATGACAGTGGAACGCACGCTGTAGAGGAAAAGCATACTACAGGCTATTTTTTATCTTCAATTCTGTAAGTAGCAATCCGCAAGCGCAATAAAGAGAGTTATTTACGTTCTACACACGAGGTTTCCCTTTTTATTCCTGAGCCATCCAGGCACCATCCCAACATTCCAATAGGCGAAGTGTTTGATTCATCAGCCAGTATCCGGGTTACCTGCTGCCTCTCCCCACTGACACACGCTTTTTTGACCGCTGACTGAAAAGCAGCTGGTCAACAATTTCTGGTGAGTGGGGACACAGAGGGGGTCCGGCACAGATCACATGTCACTGGAATAATTTTTTAAGCACTTTAAGGAGCACCTTTTGCACTTCGTCACTTTGGAAGAGTTTGCTGGTCACGTACTTTTAAGGAGCACTTTCCAGGCACTTTGTCACTTTAGAAGAGCTTTGGTTTTATATTGACATTTTTTGCATAATTTATTTTGAAGCACTGAGTATATACAATCTTTTTGTGTTCATTAACACGAGTTCGTCAGCAATATGGACTTTTTGTTTGGTTAAATTAATGGACTTATATTTAGCCATACAGATTTGAGCACGGTTTTTTTTGATTCATTCACTTGTTGTATATGGTTATTTATTTTACTTTTGCTTACTCATAGCATGTTTGCATAGACATGCAATGAGTAAGAGTTTGGTCGAAATGCGTTATTTGTTATTACTATATATTGCTATGTAGCTAATGAAGAATTGTCACATTGGATGTTAACGTGTAGCCTGCTTCATTGCATCAGAGGATTATTGCTGCATTTCAAAGGCATTTTGGCCAGAGTAGAGGTCTCCAGTCTCCCAGGTAATTTGCGGTAGAGCATGTTTTCCTTATTCCCCTGTCTACCCATCTGCCCAGCCCTGGTCTGCGCCATTTTTTCAAGCTGACTAACAGCAGATTGGCAATGCTCAAAGACTACAGGAAAGCCAGTGGTATTTGTCAGAAATTGACATCCCCACTATTCCGGCATATAACACATCCACAAGTGGCTGGAATATTTTGTCGGGGGACCTGGCCACCACACTCGCACTAACAACCACCCCGGCACACGATCAGTCTGGAAGGCGGCGATCCACTCTCACTACCCCCACCCCCCTGGTGCTCGAGCGAACGATTGGAAAGGCGGGGATCCAGTGCCTTACCTTATGCTGTGGTGCAGGGAGGAGGACAAGGTGGTGGTGTTGGTGCACTGCTGAATCTGGGGTAGGGCTGCTGGAAGAGGCTGCTGCTGCCATGGTCATTGCTTCTCCTCCCTCGATTGGCTGGGAGTCCTAAGACTAGGGGCGGACTGATAACACTCAGGGCCCCCGAACCAAATAAAGCAAGGGCCCCTGTCAGGCCCCTGACCCCGCTCCTACATTTTGCACAAAGTACAACCTTTTTTATGGGACCTAGAGGGGGGTCTCTCTCTAACAGCATACATTAGAGATTCTCTGTTAGAGAGAAACCCCCCTCCAGGACCTATTAGAGACTACAAAGGAGTCTAATGGGACCCGGAGAGGGGTCTCTCTAACAGTGGTCCTTTCAGTGTCCATCATAGAGTCTATTAAAAGATCCCCCACAAGTCCCGTTAGAGACTACAAAGGGGTATAATGGGACCTGGAGGGGGGCCTCTTTCTAACAAAGTGTACAGTGAACACCTTAATTCTCTCTGGTCCTCACGGGACCCCCTCCTTGTGCCATGGCTCTCACCCCTGCCCCAACCTATCACAAAAGTAGAAATAAAATTGGTACTGTAGCTGTGGCTGGCTCCCGCATCCTATGTAGCTGTCTAGTGTGGGTGGCTGGCTGGCTCCCTGCTGTGGGTGGGTCACCATGGGGTGGCTGACTGGCTGGCACCCTGGCCCTGCTGTGGGTGTGTCACCGGAATGCGTGGCTGCCTGGCTCGCACCCTGGCCCTGCTGTGGCTGTCTGGTGTGTCCTCTCCTCTTCCACCACCGCTTTGGGCACTGTTTGCCGAGGTGAGGGAGGGACTTGGCGGCAGCTGGTGGCCTTTGCCCTATCCGGAACAGTAGAACTAGAAGGTTTGCAGCAGGCCCAGTGTGTGGAGGAGAGCGGCGCAACACATAATGACATTGCGTTCATGTGTGCAGGTCCTCTCTGTGTCCATTTGAGAGTCTATGTTGGAAAAAGCCCCCATCAATGCCCATCAATGCAGCCTCACCGGTGCCTATCATTGCAGTGCCTGATCAGTGTTCAACAATGCAGCCTTACCACCAGTGCCCATAATGCAGCCTCACCACCTGTGCCCATGAATGTAGCCTCACCACCAGTGCCCATAATGCAGCCTCACCACCTGTGCCCATAATGTAGCCTCTCCACCGGTGCCCATAATTCAGCCTTGCCACCAGTGCCCATAATGCTGCCTTGCCACCAGTGCCCATAATGCAGCCTTGCCACCAGTGCCCATCAATGCAGCCTTGTCACCAGTGCCCATAATGCAGCCTTGCCACCAGTGCCCATAATGCAGCCTCGCCACCAGTGCCTATAATGCAGCCTCACCACCAGTGCCCAAAATGCAGCCTTACCACCAGTGACCATAATGTAGCCTTGTCACCAGTGCCCATAATGCAGCCTTACCACCAGTACCCATAATGCAGCCTTGCCACCGGTGCACATAATGCAGCCTTTCCACCAGTGCCCATAATGCAACCTGATCAGTGCATGGGGGTTAGAAAGGAGAGCCGCCCGGATCACACAGTTCTCCAGCTGTTACACTTTTACACTTAGCGACGCTACCATCCGATGTCCCACCTGATAGACATCACACGTCCCCTGGTATTGGACCAGTGTGACGTCTGTCAAAGGAGCCAGGAGGCGGGACATCGGATGACAGGGGTCGGAGTGTTAGCGGGACATCCCCGCTCTGTGCGGCACTCACCCTCCCCCCTTACCCTCTGAGGCAGAGCTTGGGCCCAGGTGGGCCAGAAAAGATGGTCACCAGGGGCCCGCAGGATCCCTGAAAGATTCAGCAGGTGGCTCTGGTGGACCCCCTGCAGCGGCCGGGCCCTCGGACCATGGCCGTACAGACCTACCAGTCAGTCCGCCCCTGCCTAAGTCTCCCTGGCCAATTGGACCGAGTTCCTGATTGGCTGGGAGAAGTAGGAAGACATTAGCGGAAAATTAATTCGCTAATGTCACACAAGTGGGTGAGCCTCCGGCTCTAATCATGTGCTTTAAAAGAAAAAAAAACACACACATTGAAATCCATGCATCTGGTGCCATACATGAAGATTAGGGGCCGGGTGCTTGGATTAGGGGGGGCGGCGCCCCTAATGAGCGGGCACCAACTGATATCCACCAATATCGCACATAGACAGACAGAAACAAAAACCTTAAGACAGCGAGGAAGGTTTAGAATGTCGGGCCATGCTTTTGAATGCTGTCTGTGCCTTGTCTTGATCTGTTAACAACTGCTACCCCCATTTCTTGTCCTGGTGTCACAGGTACAGGAAGTGAATGAAGAATCTTCCCAATGGGGGGTCACAGACAGAAATAAGGGTATAACGAAAATTTAACCGTTCCCACTATATCCAAAACACAGTAACTTTTAGGCAATTTCAACCCACAAAAATGGGAAAAAAATGAGAGCTTGGTCTCCTAATGCCCATCTGACTCTGTTAATAACATTTGAGTCCACACTATCCGGTAAACGCATTTGAACCTATATACTGGCGACGGCTTACACCCCATGGTGATCTTTGGAATATAAAGGTTGTCTTCTATCAGTATGGAGGTTTGATACACTTTGGGCTTTTTATATTTATGAACATTTTTCTTTTTTCTTTTTGATATCACATATGGACTATAATTTATATACATAAGTGAAAGGTCCAATCTGGATAGGATTGTATGATACACCATTTGTCTGATCAATATATGTCGCTTCTTGAATAAGTCACTATATATTAATATAATATACTTTTTAACTTTCCACAAAAATGATAGCTTCCCCTTTGTAAACCAAAGTAGACAAGATTGGCAGAGCCAATATCTGTAAGACATACATGTTGTTTGTTATGGTTCCAATTTTGTTCTTAATATCCTCCTCTGTGGCTATTGAGTCAACGCTCGCACAGGCCAAGCTGGCATTTTCATATGAAGGGACTCTGTCCTTTATAGGAGTGATATGTATTGAACCTGAGTAAAAAGAATGAAAGGATAAAGTGAGTTCCACAGATATTGTTGAAGTAATGCCCTCTTTCACACAAGCGGTATAATCAAGTCCTGATTGGAAGTGTCTTGTAAGTCTATGTGCTAAATGCATCAGTAGCATAACTAGAACCTTCAGGGCTCCAGTGCAAGAGAACATAAAGGGCCCTCCTGACCCCAGGCCAGGGCCCTTCCCTCTAAGCCCGGTGGCAGAAGGCCAGGGCCCAGTCGCAAGTGCGACCTTTGTGACCCTGGTAGTTCCCCCACTGGTGCATTTTATTTTTATTTTATTTTTTTACCAGTTTTTTTTCTCCATTTAGAAAAGGAAGGTGCCGTGAGCCCCTTCTCCATCCTGACAGATCCCCCGCCGCAGCCGGTGGAAAAGGGAAGGGGGGAACCTGGCAGAGTTGCGGGTTCAAGGGAAGGGGCCAGGAAAGAGCACAAGGGGGTGAAGCAGAAGTAAGCTGGATAAGAGGAGTGGTGGGGGTGCCTACATATAGAGGAATCAATCATTCCATTTTCCTACTGCAGCCGCTAAATGCTCGCTTCTCCTCCTCTCCCTCCCACAGGCATTCAGTGGCTGCAGGAGGAAAATGGAGGCGTTGATTCCTCTATATGTAGTCGCCCCCACTGCTTCTCCTATCCAGGTATACGGGGGGGGGGGTCACCATTGAGACCCCTGTGACCTCTGCAGGTACGCTCCTGACGTGCATCCACTTACATCCAACTACCTCAAAGTTCGTCCAGGTCCAGAAAAAAATGGAAAAGGGTCACACACACTTAACAATTTTTCTGGACCTAAACATGTGAAGATAATCTTATATAAATGGACACGAGTCTGGTTTCATCTGGCCTCCCATAGACCCAACAGGGTCCAGAAGACTTCAGTGTGTAAAAGCAGAGAAAACATGCATACCTTTCTGTTTCAATTCAGCAGACAATTGTGGATCAGGCTGGATAAAGCCCATTTTAAATGGGCCTGAGGGCCCTTTCAAATGGTGAAGAGGAGCTGAATGGGACGGATGTCAGTTTTTTGACATCTGTGTCCATTCAATTTGTGCCAACATTTACACAGCAGACAGAATCGGACCCATGATGGCTCTATGATCATGCGGATGTAAACAAACACAAGTTCGTTTACATCAAGCTAGCTCTGATCCCTACGTCACATTTACAGTAGGTACTGAAAAACTGAAAAAGATGCAGTCTTGCTCTTTAGATTAGAGGTTACAAGCTAAATCTGGCGATATGGGGACCACGGTTGAAGCTTCAGTCAGCCCCCTTTATCAGGAATAGAAGGTGCCAGGGTTGCTTCAGCCACCACGATCAACTAATCCTCCTACTGATATAAACAATTGGGCATTATTCCTCCCATTGACACCAATGATGGGGCACTATTCCTCCCCCCTACTGAGCACAGATGCTATGTAATTTTTTGACTCACATGGAGTCCAAGCCTGAGATATTGTCTATTCTTGTTGATGATGGGGCAGTTTGTACTCCCAACGGCCACAGTCAGGCCTGCCTAAAGTCTGAAGGACAGTAAAGTGGCCCTTTGTTTAGAAGGTTTGGAGACCACTGACCTATACATTACAGCTACAGTTACTCAATCTGATTCTCCACCATGCAGAACATCAAAGCACACCTGCTGGGAGCTTAGTAGCATATCAGTCCATTCTACAAAACTAACCTGTTCTATCTTTGCAGAAAACGTTAGCTATCTGTGGACAGTCTCTTATCAAAATTCCCATATTGTAGCCAGCACAAGGTTCGAAGGGAGTCAACCGCAGCATGACCAGCCTCTGCTCCACTATCCAGCCCCACCTGGGTAAAAGAGAAATCAATAGATTTTATTAGTGTTCCTAATTCTGTATCATATGTTTAACTAAACACAACTTTTGTCCCCCCTAACAATTAGTAAAGCAGAACCCCAGACAAAGCTAAATTCAAAGGTGTAATACATAAAAGTGAGCCATGTTACCTGCCAAGAAATTTGTATTTCTATCCATCTATTCTATGATTTGCACAGCTCTGCCACATAGCATTGTTCTGTCTGGCAGGACAGGAGACCTGATTTTTTTTTGGTGCAGACAAGTAGCACCCACAGGTCTTGTCCCTCCCCCAACTTGTTACTGGACAGTGAAATTAGATGCAGCAGACTCTTTAGCTCCTCTCTGTGATCTCTCCTCCTATCAGCATTTCCCTACTACTTGGTTCATTGTGCTGCTTCTCCCTCTCCAGTCTGAGTTTTACTGTACAGAAGATTGCAAGATGCCGAAAGCAAGCAATCATAATATTAATAATTTAAAAAAAACTTTTATTTTATATAGAGCTTTGAAAGGTAGCTTCATAGTCTTAGAGTGCTGGCATTTACTAAGCAGTACATTTAATATGTTAATACAAAAGTGCATTCATTTGTGTCATTTATATCTTATACATCAATGAAGGTTTTGACAGCACCACAGGAACTTCCAAACGAATTGTGTTTATTCAGTAAAACATCATACAGGATTCAACAGTCCATAAGAAGTACATCAAGGCAAGATAGATTGACGCGTTTCAAGTTAAGTTAGATTATGACTAAGCGGGTATAACTCCCGTGAAACGCGTCAATCTATCTTGCCTTGATGTACTTCTTATGGACTGTTGAATCCTGTATGATGTTTTACTGAATAAACACAATTCGTTTGGAAGTTCCTGTGGTGCTGTCAAAACCTTCATTGATGTATTGTATGCTGTTGGCTCACGGACCAGACGTGCACACAGCCTTCCATATACTGATTTCTCACCTGGAGCTGCTTTTCCTTTGAATGTTCCATCTGTCATTTATATCTGCCTGCACCTGAATGACCTCCCCTGGGCTCCTGTTCCATGGCGCCTTTTAAACAAAAAACGGCACATGCGTAGATGTGTTACCAGTCTCTTCCAGTTATTTGGGAGCTGACAGAGACCGGCAGTGCATCTGAGCTGATTTCTGTGCGCACAAATGTCACCAGCCTCTGGTAGATAGGCACTAGTACAGAAACCCACCGCACACATATGCACTGCAAAGTTGGGGCTTAGTCAAGGCTTT
>BLSH010073795.1:907406-919260 GCA_018402905.1 Glandirana rugosa | reverse complement strand
CGACACGTGAAGGTGTAACCTCCAAATATAATAAGTTAACCTAACACCTATCACGAAGTAATAAATATAGGATAACCAATAACCTGTAGTTATGTTCGTTTTAGGTATTTTTTATATAGAAATTGTAATAATGATTGTAATAACAACATATATAGTTATGTACGTTTCATGTCAAACACCTGAACTCGTAAGTAGATCTAGTCACCAGAGGTTTGACACCGGGCCCCCGGCTTACGCCGGGCAACGAACGGAAATAGACCGGGAACCCCGTAAAAAGGAGGGTGGTTATGTTCTGTGATCATTTACATCAATGGGATAAATAGTGCTCCATTGTTGGTGTCAGTGGGAGGAAAAGTGTCTTGTATTGGTGGGAGGAAAAATGCCCCAAGGGCCAGATAAAGGCAAGCAACGGGCCGCATTCGGCCCCCGGGCCACAGTTTGGAGACCACTGATCTAGATGAATGCTCAAGTCCACAAACTGTACTTTGCATGTATTGATATATACAACAATAATGTTAGTAATAATGTTAAAGATATATTTTTTATGGATTTTGCTTGTATTGATGTCCAATAACCAATAGGATATAAATAATGAAGCACTATCCACAATCCAATTGAATAATATAAACCTCCAATGTGGAAGTGCACAGCTGTAGTAGGAAGCACGTGCTATAGTAAACAATATCATCATATGGTACCATCCTCAAACATTGTAATATGAAATATGCATGCCGGTACATCTATAACTTGTAGCAATGGATCCATAATCTGATTTGGGCAATATAAGGCATGCATAGATTGTGGGGGGTCCACGGGTCTCCAGAACCAGGCCATGTTAAAAACCTAGTAGCACAACTGACGCGTTTCGATGTAATGGTATCTCCAGAGAGGGGCATAGTTTTTATTGGTGTGTGTCTCCACTGGGGTAATGCACCCTCGTTTAGACCGGTAGAAGCCCTTGCCACCCTTCTGACAAAGCAATCCATTGTGGATTGTTTTTCAGAGTGGTACAGTTGTGGGTGCCAGGCATTTAAGAGTCAATACTACCGTCTCCAAAATGTCTGTTTTTTTGGAGGACAGCTTAAAAGGGGTTTTGAATTGGATTGCCACACTGCAACTACACGCCTAGTATTTGGCTCATGATTGCAGTGCAGCCCCATTCACATTGGCATTGTACTGCTTTCTGATCGCATTATGGGGCATTATGGGATATCATTTTTATTGTGGTAGCAGTGGCGGCTAGTAAAATTCTAGGATGGGGGGCACCAGACCCCACCCTTCATTTTTGACCCCTCCCACTTCTCACAAGCCCCACCCCATATAGTTTCCACCCCTTGTGTCAGGAGTATACAGCCCAGCATCACCAGATAGGGTATACAGCATCACAGATAGGGTATACAGCATCACCAGATAGGGGTGATGCCTGTTTTGGGAGATATGCAGGGTACCTACAGGTAAGCCTTATTCTAGGCCTCTCCATATGACCTGGCCAGCAAACTAATGAGGAAACGTATCAAGTCAGGGTTTACTCCAGCCTTTCTCAACTGGGGTTCCATAGAACCCTAGGGTTCCTCCAAAGGTTGCTAGGGGTTTCTTGAGCAATGAGCAATTTTCACCTCTCTGATAATAAACCAATGACAACAATGATCTTTTCAGCTATCTTTCAGAGTAAAATGTTCCCATTGACCGCAAATGTAAAGCCTCGTACACTCTGACTGCACCACACAATCGTACGACCATAGAAAGAACGTTCAGGTGCATGTAATTGGCATCCGGCCGTTCCTGACTTCTGAGCATGCGTGTTTTGCACAATACAACTTGTTGTACTAACTGCTCTGTACACACGATACAACGGTCCGGTCGTTAGTACGACCTGTTGTATACGATCATCGTCCCGTGTGTACGAGGCTTAACCACTTGCCGACCGCCGATCGGAGATTGGCGGCGGCAAAGTGGCGCTGTAAGGCAAATCGCCGTCATACGACGGCGGCTGCCAGATCGCGCACAGTGAGCGCGCGCGCGCCGCCGGAGGCGCGCCCGCGCGCTCACTGTGTCCGGGGAGGGCCGGGGAGCGGGTGCGGCGGCTTCGATTGCCGCCGGCCACCCGCGATGCCCCCCCCCGGAGCGAATGAGCGGAGGTCCGTGTATGTAAACACGGACCTCCGCTCTGTGTGAGGGGGAAGGGCTGTGATCACAGCCTTCCTGTACGTGAAGGCTGTGATAACTTCCCTTCCCCAGCTAGGCAAGCCCCCATACAGTTAGAACACGCCCAGGGAACATAGTTAACCCTTAGCGCGCCCCCTGCAGGTTAACCCCTTCACTGCCAATGGCATTTACACAGTAATCAGTGCATTTTTATAGCACTGATCGCTGTATAAATGCCAATGGTCCCAAAAAAGTGTCAAAATGTTCCGACATGTCCGCCCCAATATCGCAGTACCGCTAAAAATCGCAGATCGCCGCCATTATTAGTAAAAAAAAATAAATAAATAAAAACCCCAAAAATGAATTCTCATCATCCGTAAACGCGACCACTTTTGCGCAAACCAATCAATAAACGCCGATTGCGATTTTTTTTATCGCAAATATGATGAAGAATATAAATCGGCCAAAAACGGTGAAAAAAAATGTTTTTTTATATTTTTTTTTTGGATTTGTATTTTAGCAAAAAGTAAGAAATTTGTGTTTTTTTGCAAAATTGTCGCTCTTCTTTTGTTTATAGCGGCGATCAGAAATGACGCACAGGGGATCAAATACCACCAAAAGAAAGCTCTATTTGTGGGGAAAAAAGGACGCAAATTTCGTTTGGGTACAACGTCGCACGACCGTGCAATTGTCAGTTGAAGCGACGCATCGCCGAATCGCAAAAAGGGCTCCGGTCCTAAAGCTGGAAATCCTTCCGGTCCTTAAGTGGTTAAGGAGCATTCTCAACAGTGACCATCTTGCTACGGTGATCTATAGATAAAGTCATTATTAGCAGAGGTTCCTTGAGACTAGAAAGTTATTTCAATGATTCCTCCATATTAAAAAAGGTAGAGAAAGGCATTTTTAACCTAATGTCCCAGTCCTAGTTTGAAAAACAAGCTGCCTGAATATAGATTTCCTTGGATTAAGGTATGCTGAATCAATGCACAAACAAGAGATCCTCAGAAAACATATATAAGAGAATAAAGTTATTGTTACCTGTAATGTCATCTGTAGAACATATTCCAATCACAGCAAGAAGAAGAGAGAGACACAAAGTTTGCTGAAGCATTTTGTCAGCTTCTCTCCAAAACTCAGGTGTGTTGTAAGACAAGCGAGGGAGCCGTACCTGTGTCTATAGTAGGAGGGGTGGAGGATGGGCAGTATGTGACACTCACCTGTGGACATGACGCAGGTATGCAGCTACACCTCTATGCGTCATCCCCCTCCAATCCTACTGAAGTCACCAGTTTCTTTTAGCACAGACAGTACAATTAGTACCTTTGACTTTCCTAGGAATTCACATCTTCCAGCCAATGGCAATTCACATATCAATCCAACAATAAACAATATACCTTTTAGAGAGAATAAAAAATATACAATATACTTTATAGATAGAATACAAAATATACAGAGAGAATTATAGATAATTATATTAACTGAAGTGAAAACACTTCCCTTTCACATTTCACAGTAAGAATATTTGTTCTCTCCAAATAAAAGTGACATTAAATGGTGACATCATTATTCACCAAATACAACTGTTACTTTTCCAGAGTTAGGTCACCACTCTTCAAATGTACAGGGTGGGCCATTTATATGGATACACCTTAATAAAATGGGAATGGTTGGTGATTTTAACTTCCTGTTTGTGGCACATTAGTATATGTGAGGGGGGGGGAAACTTTTCAAGATGGGTGGTGACCATGGCGGCCATTTTGAAGTCGACCATTATGAATCCAACTTTTGTTTTTTCAATAGGAAGAGCCCACTGGCCCACGACGACCAATCCAGTTGAATGGCCCCCAAGGTCTCCCGATCTGACCCCCTTAGACTTTTATCTTTGGGGTCATCTGAAGGCAATTGCCTATGCTGTGAAGATACGAGATGTGCAGCACCTGAAGCTACGGATACTGGAAGCCTGTGCTAGCATTTCTCCTGCGGTGTTGCTATCAATGTGTGAAGAGTGGGAGAAGAGGGTTGCATTGACAATCCAACACAATGGGCAGCACATTGAACACATTTTTTAAGTGGTCAGAAACTTGTAGACAACTCATGAAAGAATAAAGATACGTTAAAGCCAAGCACACCATTGTTTTTCTTGTGAAATTCCCAATAAGTTTGATGTGTCACATGACCCTCTTCCTATTGAAAAAACAAAAGTTGGATTCAAAATGGCCGACTTGGTCACCACCCATCTTGAAAAGTTTCCCCCCTCACATATACTAATGTGCCACAAACAGGAAGTTAATATCACCAACCATTCCCATTTTATTAAGGTGTATCCATATAAATGGCCCACCCTGTACATTATACTTCACAGCCAGGACAATCCTGCGCTTCAAAGCTTAGATTTAGCTAGAAGTAAACTCTGTAAAATTAAAATGACATTATCACTAGCATGTTAAAGAAGTGACAGTACTGCTATTTAAATATGTTATATAGTATGAGGATGACTTCATTAACCTCCAGATATGTTATATTTTATAAAAGTGGAGCTGCTACCTTCCAATAGGAGTTACAATATATTGAATGCTGCTTTTTTTTGTTTTTTTTTACAGAAGTGACATCATCACCCTTCAAATATAATTTATATTTTAAAAGAGTGACATCACTGCCCTACATATATGTTCTATTATATAGGGGTGATATCACTACCCTCCCAATATAATTTATATTTTATAAGGGTGAAATCACAAATATTTTTGCTTATACAGAGTAGTGGTGGCGGCTTGACTTTTTTTTTGGGGGGGGGGGGGGCAGCAAACAACCCCCCCCCAGTTGGTCAGTCAGTTGCCCCCCCCTTACCACATCTAGGTTGCCGCGGGCAGTGGGTAGGTTGCGGGCTCCTACAGGCGGCAGGCAGAGGGCAGAGTGGGCTCCTACGAGCGGCAGGCTGTGGGGGGTTGTAAGCTCCTATGGGCGACGGGCAGTGGCTCCTGTGTCCTCTCCTCCTCTTCTGCATCACGGTGCCTTTCGCTGTGCGGCTCCTCCCTCCTCCTCCTAGGCGTCCAATAGGATTGCCTGTCCTTTCAGCCAATCGGGTGACAGGTCTAATGAACCGCTTCCTGATTGGCCCGAGAGGAGGATCAGTGTGTGATGATAGCGAATATTTATTCGCTATTGTCACACAACTGGGTTCCGAGCCCACCCTTGTTTGAAGCCTATTAGAGACTCTAGCTCTAATCACGTGCTTCAAAAAAACACACCCCCGTCATGGGAATCCATGCGTCCAGAGCCCTGTATGTAGATCAGGGGGCTGGACACATGGATGGGGGGGCGGCACCCGTGCGCCCCTTATGGACGGGCCGCCACTGATACAGAGGAGATATCAATATTCTTTAGATGTATTATATTTCATAGGGGTGACATCACTATCCTCCCAATTTATATTGTATAGGTGTGACAACAATACCCTCCAATATGTTATATATGGGCCACACTAACCCTTTAGACGTGTTATATTATATAGGGGTCCCAGCAGCACCCTCCAAATTGACTGTATTACCAAAGGTATTGGGACGCCTGCCTTTACACGCACATGAATTTTAATGGCATCCCAGTCTTAGTCCGTAGGGTTCAATATTGAGTTGGCCCCTCCTTTGCAGCTATAACAGCTTCAGCTCTTTGGGGAAGGTTGTCCACAAGGTTTAGGAGTGTCTATGGGAATTTTTGACCATCCTTCCAGAAGTGCATTTGTGAGGTCAGGCACTGATGTGGACGAGAAGGCCTGGCTCAGTCTCCACTCGAATTCATCCCAAAGGTGTTTTGTCGGGTTGAGGTCAGGACTCTGGTCAGTCAAGGGCAGTCAAGGGCAGTCAAGTTCCTCCACCCCAAACTCGCTCATCCATGTCTTTATGGACTTTGCTTTGTGCACTGGTCCAAATCATTTGGTGGAGGGGGGGATTATGGCGTGGGGTTTTTATTCAGGGGTTGGGCTTGGCCCCTCAGTTCCAATGAAGAGTTTTTTTGTGGAGGGGGGGCAACAACCATCACCCAACCCCCCCCCCAGTTGGATTCCGATCCTGATTATCACGGCGTTCCCCGCTGTCTCTTCCATCCGCCGGCCGAGTGAGTCTCCTTCCGGTCCGGTTCTCATCCAGGGGAGTCGTGGGGGAGTTCCTGGTGGGAGTGTTGGTGCAGGAAGGGGGAGTCTGCGATGTTGAGGTGTCTTCTGACAGAGCAGACTTTGCGGGGAGCCCCGAGATCCCTCAGGGGGGCTGGGTGAGGGGGTTCTGGTCTGCTCCAGGAGCTCAGGAACCAGAGACACAACATGAGCAGGAGAGGAGGAGGCGCGGAGAGACTGCACTATAGAGAAGAGGAGAGAAACAGTGGAGGCTGGTGGGTTGGTAGGTCCTCTGTCTCCTCTTTCCTCCTCCCAGGCAAATAGGATCCTTTCTTCTTTCAACCATTGGGGAAGCAGGTCTCCTGACCTGCTTCCTGATTGGCCGGGAGGAGATTCAGTGTAAAAATAGCGAATATTCATTCACTATTGTCACACAACTGGGTGGACGCGGGTGCAGTGCTCTGCGCCCTGAGCCCATCCTTTTGTGAAGCCTAATAGAGCCTCTGGCTCTAATCACGTGCTTCAGAAAACCATCCACCCCCATTGCAATCAATGCATCTGGTGCCCTGTATGTAGATTGGGGACTGGCCGCATGGATAAGGGGGCCCGTGGGCTCCTTATGGACAGGCCGCCACTGCTCTTAGGCCGTCAGCAAACTGACAATTTCATGCTCCCACCTTTGTGGGAACAGATTGGGGATGGCCCCTTCCCGTCCCAACATGCTTGTGCACTAGTGCACAAAGCAAGGTCCATAAAGGTCCAACACCAGTGCCTGACATCCCAAATGAGCTTTTGGAAGAATGGTCAAACACAAATCCTTCAGACATGCTATATAGCAGGGATATGCAATTAGCGGACCTCCAGCTGTTGCAAAACTACAAGTCCCATCATGCCTCTGCCTCTGGGTGTCATGCTTGTGGCTGTCAGAGTCTTGCTATGCCTCATGGGACTTGTAGTTCTGCAACAGCTGGAGGTCCGCTAATTGCATATCCCTGCTACATAGGGATGACATCATTAGCTTGCAAATATGTTATCTTATAAAGGGGTTACATCAATACCATCCAAAAATGTTATATATGGGGTGACATCAATATGCTTTAAATATGTTAAATTTTATAGAGGTGACATTGTAACTCTCCTGATGTAAAAGTTTACATGAGTAACATCACAACACAATAAATATTAATAATACTTTACAGAACTACAATATTACACCCCAGTTGCTGTATGTATTAAATCTTTACAGAAGTGACATCACTGCGCTCCAATATAAGTTATATTTCATAATGTTGAAAACCCTTCCAATTGAAATGATACATTTTTTATAAATGACTTCACTACTACAAATGCTATATTTACAAAACGACACGACTATTTTCCATTACCTATGTGGGAAATTAGTATAGCATGCACAAGTGATATCAGTAAGGAAAACACATAATTAGGTCATTTACATTTATTTTTGATTCCTGAAATGAATAAGTCAGTGTGATGTATTGTCTTTAGCCTGGGTGACCTGCGTACTTTTTAAATCACCAGCACTCCCGCTGACATAGAAAGTGGTTTAAAATGTTACAAGAGTCTGACTAGTCACATTCCTTCCCGGCCAACTCCTACACACCCCAATATGAAGTTCATACAGTGCCCCTGCCCACAGGCACAGCCCCAGAATTCCTTCTGCTATACCAGAAGCACTGAGGACACAACGCTCACCATAGGGAATGTGGAAGGACCTGTTTGGGTATTAGCGTTAAACCTGCCTCTGGCTATCATCTAAAAATATGAATGCTGTACAAAAGCTACAGTCTTATATTTAAAGGCATTAAAAAAAAAAAAAAAACTTAGGGCACTTTCACACTGCCCCACTGCGGTTTGGCTGCAATGCAGTGTATGTATGTGCTTGGTGGTATTTGATTACCTCTGTGGTTTTTATTTTTTGCGCTAAAAAAAGAATGACAAGAAAACAACATGTTTTACTTTCCGCTATAATACATATCCATCAAAAAACTATGGGATATTTTTATGGAATTTTAATTAATTTATTTATTTTACTAGTAATGGCTGCGATCAGTATTTTTTAGCGGGACTGCGACATTGCGGTGGAAAAATCGGACTCCTAACTGACATTTTTTTGGGGACCAGTGACACTAATACAATGATCAGTGCTGAAAATATGCACTGTTACTGTACTAATGACACTGGCAGGGAAGGGGTTAACACCAGGGGCAATCAAAGGGTTAAGTGTGTCCCTAAGGGGTGCTTACTAACTGTGTGGGGGGTGGTCTAACTGGGGAAACCCAAAGATCCATGTTCCTGCTTAACAGGAACACAAGATCTCTATGTACTACCCTGTCAAAACAGCGATCAGCCTTGTTTACATAGGTAGATCACCTTTCTGCCTCTCTGGGAAATGATCGCGTGTGGCCAGCTGACATGGCATCCGCTGGACCCGCTGATTGGCTCCCCCTCTGTCCAATCAGAACCCCACAGAGCCTACTGCACGAAGCGTTGTACAGGTACGTTGTTTCGTGCAGCCGGGCCGCCTTGCCACAGTAAATGTTCAGAAGGCGGTCCTGAAAAGGTTAAAGAGGAGTAAAGTGACTCTGATGCAACTTCCAGAGCAGGCCTTTTCTGGCTCTTTTTGTACACGTAACAATCAGTATTTTTTGCTACAAAAATACTGAGAACACCCCAACCATTATCCACTTCCACACCGCGCGCAGTATATTTACTGCGGCAGTGTGGACGTGTACCGCGAATCGGCGTAAATAAACTGCTATTTGCGGAGTGGCCGCTAGGGGGCGTGAGGATGCCACCACTGGTGCACGCTCATGCCCGCCGCACTCCGGAAGAGTGTGCCCATGGCTCGGGCGGATCCGATATCCACCGGCGAGCTGTGATGAGCAGCCAGAGCCAAAGAACGGGGAACCGCCGAGGTAAACACGCCGGTTCCCCATTCTGACAGTGGGGACATAAGAGATCTACTGATCCCTGTCACTGGGATCAGTTAGATCTCTTATGCCCATAGCAGCCCAGCCCCCATACAGTTAGAACACACCCAGTGAATACAGTTGACCCCTATATCTCCCCCTGCAGGTTAACCCCTTCACTGCCAATGGCATTTACACAGTAATCAGTGCATTGTTTTATCACTGATCGCTGTATAAATGCCAATGGTCCCAAAAAAGTGTCAAAATGGTCCGACATGTCCGCCCCAATATCGCAGATTACCGCCATTACTAGTAAAAAATAATAATAATAAAAAAAACCATAAATTAATTCTCATCATCCGTAAACGCAGCAACTTTTGGGCAAACCAATCAATAAACGCCGATTGCGATTTTTTTTTACCAAAGATATGAGGAAGAATATAAATCGGTCAAAACTGAAAAAAAAAACGTTTGTTTTATATTTTTTTTTTGATTTGTATTTTAACAAAGAGTAAGAAATATTGTTTTTTTTTTTTTTTTGCAAAATTGTCGCTCTTTTTTTGTTTATAGCGGGGATCAGAAATGACACAGAGGCGATCAAATACCACCAAAAGAAAGCTCTATTTGTGGGGAAAAAAGGACACAAATTTTGTTTGGGTAAAACGTTGCACGACCGCGCAATTGTCAGTTAAACGACGCAGTGCCGAATCGCAAAAAGTTCTCTGGTCCTAACGTGGGAAATCCTTCCGGGGCTGAAGTGGTTAAATATTTTTAAAGCAGAGGTCCTAGAGAATAAATTGGTGGGTTTTACTATTTTTTTATGTCACACGATATTTGCGCAGTAGTTTTTTAAACACCAATTTTTTTGGAAAAACATACACTTTTTTGAATTTTATTGCAAAAAAACATAATACATAACTAATTTTTTTAAAATATAAAATGATGTTGTTATGCAGAGTAAATAGATACCAAACAGGTCACTTTTTAAAATTGTGCATGCCTGTGCAACGTCGACAGACGTAAACTTTACTATCCATAGGCAATGTTTTAAATTCCTTTACAGGTTACTACTTTAAATTTACACAGGAGGTCTGGTGCTAGAATTACTGCCTATGATCTGACGTTCGCGGTGATAATGCACATGTGTGGGCCGTTTGCTGCTTGCGTGCGGGACCCACGCATGCGTTTGCCTTTGCGCGTGAGCACGGGGGGACTTTACTTTTTTTTTTCTTTAATTGTTCATTTATTTTATTTTTTATTTTTACACTGTTGCGTTATTTTTTTTAATCACTTTTATTGTGTAGCGGCTGTTGGGGTTTCTGCGCCAAGCTGACCAGAACTCTCAGTAAACAGAGACACAGCTTGTCAACTTTGAGGAGTGATTTCACCCCTCCCTTTTTGTTTTTCACAGACACATGCTGAGGCGCAGCCTACTCTGCTCTTTCCTCTGAACTGTTGATTGGTATACTGAACTCAGCCAATCGGGGGAGACTGTAAGGGCAGAGGAGAACTCTGGGAAATGGAGTCTGTTGAGGAGGTGATTGTGCTGTGATACATGGTTTGAAAACTTCAACGCCCAGTAGCCTTTATAACGAGGGGGAAGGTTTTGACAGTGGGAAGTTTCCAGAGAGCTCAGAGCCACCACGAGGGAGGAAGGAGTCGGTTGGGAGATGGGGAGCTGCCGTCTGGACGAAGGAGGACCCGGGACGCTGTATTCAGGGGCAGATGGAGGAACTCCAGGACCCGACCGAGGACCCTTTGAGCACCGGTGACAGCGGGGTTATACCAAAGAGATGGTGTTAGTCGGACATCCAGCTGAATGGAGCAGCGGTGGCCTATGTGGCCTTACTGGCGTTGGAGTGGGTGAAATGGCTATCTGCCCAAAGAACCTCTAAAGTCTGCATTCTGTTTCACTTCTACTCCCTCTCTTAGCCAAGTTACAAAGAGACTGCAAAGAGACTATTCTCCTACTTCTCTGGTTCTCAGATTGCAATACTGATTCATGAGTACCTAATTGCAAGTATTGAGTTCACCTTACTCCAAGAAGATCTAAAAGTGCACCACCATAAAGAGACTACAGGGCCCCAGGGCTGGACTGGGACAAAAATTTGGCCCTGGACTTCATCCAGACCGGCCCAGGGCACATCAGGGTACAGTGCACAGCGCACATCAGGGTACAGCGCACATCAGGGCACAGCACACATCACATCAGATTACAGGGCACAGAACATCAGGGCACAGCACATTAGGGTACAGTACATCAGGGCACATGGAGCACATCAGGCACATTAGGGCACATCAGGGCACATCAGGCCACATTATGGCACATTAGGGCACATCATGGCACATTAGGGCACATCAGGCCACATCATGGCATATCAGGGCACATGGAGCACATCAGGGCACATGGGGGCACATCAGGGCACATGGGGGCACATCAGGGCACATGGAGCACATCAGGGCACATGGGGGCACATCAGGGCACATGGAGCACATCAGGGCACATGGGGGTACATCAGGGCATATGGGACAGGGTACACGGGACTACATGGGGGTACGTGGGACTACACGAGGTACACGGGACTACACGGGGGGAAAAGGGACTACACTGGGGTACACGGGACTACACAGGGTATACGGGACTACATGGGGGTACACGGGACTACACGAGGTA
>BLSH010073795.1:873334-888230 GCA_018402905.1 Glandirana rugosa | reverse complement strand
GGAGTTCAGTGCCTGACTCTGTGCAACGAGATGTCGTCCCTATTCGTAAATCGCCTGGAGGTCGACAACGTTTTTAAAGTTGAAATAAACTCTTTTTTTGCACTTGTACCTACATGCAAGCCTGTAATAAAGCTTATCTGTAGGTACTGGGAATATCTCCTAAACCTGCACTGTTTTGGAAATATTCACACTGCATGCTGCCGGTGATGTCATTGGTGCATACGCTCTGAAGGAATGGCATACTCGTGCTATCCCTGTAGAGCAGGGATATGCAATTAGCGGACCTCCAGATGTTGCAGAACTACAAGTCCCATGAGGCATAGCAAGACTCTGACAGCCACAAGCATGACACCCAGAGGCAGAAGCATGATGGGACTTGTAGTTTTGCAACAGCTGGAGGTCCGCTAAATGCTTATCCCTGCTGTAGAGCAACGTGTCTCAGTCCGTGACTTGAGGCCGTGTATCGTGGCATCCCTACCGGCGGTTGATACGACTATATCAGGATATTATGGCAGTGACAGGCACTCTGGCCACCTCTCCCCCCGGGGAATTCAACGGAGGGGTGGGGCCACAGTGTACATCCCTGCTGCAGGGGACAGCCGGAGAGGCTGCAGAATGCAGACACAGCGGAGTCATCTCGGAACCTTGTGTGCAGCAGCAGGTCAGTGAGCTATCACACAGGGCCGCCATCGGGAAGGGTAGCTAATAATGATGTAGGGGGCACCGGCCCCATCCAGGGCTGCAGGGGCAGACCGACCATTAGGGCACTGGGACTGAATCTTGAAAGCCCATTGCCAGAACAAGTTCCGGCATTTAGCTCCGGTAACTGGCCCGACAGGCTCATTAGTGTGGGCACATGGGAAATTGCCACCCAACGTCCCACAGACGGCGATCCACATTATGTGGAAGCAGACACCTCTCTCCCAACTGGCAGTCACACACAGCTCTCTGAGGATCCTAACCCCCCCCCCCCTCCTCAGCTTCACTGCAAGAGCCACGCTGATGATCTGAGGTCTGTGTATCGTTTATATACAGTGGGGGGGACACAGTAACCAGGAAGGTTGGGCAAGTAGCATGGATGCACACATGGTGGAATAATAGAGGATACATGCTAGGGGGTGCTTTGGGAGGGGAGAGGACTTCTGCTAGTGGGGGGTCCTCTCCAGTCCCAAAGCACCCCCCCAATACATATCATATCCCCTCCCCCAAATCAAAAGATGCCATGTTCCCCTATGTCCTCCATCCACTGCGTCCCCCTCTGTTCTCCTCCATCCATGGCGTCCCCCTCTGTCCTCCTCCATCCACGGCGTCCCCCTCTGTCCTCCTCCATCCACGGCATCCCCCTCTGTCCTCCTTCATCCACGGTGTCCCCCTCTGTCGTCCTCCATCCACTGCGTCCCCCTCTGTCCTCCTCCATCCACGGTGTCCCCCTCTGTCCTCTTCCATCCACAGCATCTCCCTCTGGCCTCCTCCATCCACGGTGTCCCCCTCTGTCCTCCTCCATCCACGGCGTTCCCCTCTGTCCTCCTCCATCCCTGGCATCCCCCTCTGTCCTCCTCCATTCACATCGTTCCCCTCTGTCCTCCTCCGTCCACGGCATCCCCCTCTGTCCTCCTCCATCCACAGCATCCCACTCTGTCCTCCTGCGTCCACGGCGTCCCCCTCTATCCAAGGTGGTTCCCCTCTTTCCTCCTCCATCCATGGCATCCTCCTCCGTCCACGGCATCCCCCCCTTTCCTCCTCTGTCCACGGTGACCCCCTCTGTCCTCCTCCGTCCACGGCAACCCCCTCTGTCCTCCTCCGTCCACGGCGGCCCCCTTATGCTTGCAGTGTAAATATTTTTTTATTTTTTATTTTAACCTTCCACTGAATTTTCCATCCTTTATTGTCATTTACAGAATGGTGGGATCTTCTTACTCTCCAATCTCATAGGCTGTGACAGTGACCGGCTCTACTTTGATGGCTGTGCCATGATATCCATCAATGGAGACATTGTAGCCCAAGGCGCTCAGTTTTCTTTACAAAATGTGCTAAGGTCATTTAATTTACAGTATCTCATTTAGTGATCATCTAGTGATATATAATCGTTTAAAACAAAGTGGCTACAGTCAGAACGGCAGTGGCGACAGATGTAACAAAAATCGATTGTTCTAGTAAGTTTATTCCTAGATAGACCCTTCCTGTTTCCTCCATCTTTCTCTCTTTTCTATCTATCATTCATACCTCTCTATATATCATAAAAACAGTGGAAAAAAGTTACGCCGCTCGCAAAAACATATCAAAGCCTCACATGCACTTATATAAAGAAGTGCCAAACAAACAAATAAATAAATATAGAGTGAGTAACAAAAGAAAAAAAATCTTTAAGGTATGCAACCCCCCCTAGCACCACTAGATGTTATAAAGCAGTGTTCTCAACCCTGTCCTCAAGTACCCCTAACAGGCCGTGTTTTCAGGTTTTTCTTTATCTTGCACAGGTGCCTTAAATCAGAGTCAATGGCTTGGTATTTTGGACAGCTATTTTATCTAAGAGAAACTCCCAAAACTTGGCCTGTTGGGGGTACTTGAGGACAGGGTTGAGAACCATTGTTATAAAGGATAGAGTGTACGTTACCAGATATAAATGAACCCCTCCCCCAAATCATAGGGGTCATTGAGTTGTCCTTATGCTCACAAGGTAATATTATAAGAAATGGCAGAAAAATATTTAATAGTGTACTATTCAATATACTCATGTTAACCACTTCAAGACTAGGCCTATTTCTGACATTTCTTGTTTACAAGTTAACATCAGTATCCCTCAAACATATATTTTTTTAGCAGAGACTCTAGAGAATAAAATGACGGTTGTTGCAATATTTTATGTCACACTGTATTTGCGCAGCGGTCTTTCAAACACAATTTTTTGGGGAAAAATACACTTCAATGAATTTAAAAAAAAAAACAAAACAGTAGAGTTAGCCCAATTTTATGCATAATATAAAAGATGATGTTACACCGAATAAATAGATACCTAACATGTCACGCTTTAAAATTGCGCATACTCGTTTAATGTCAACGGTATTTAAAAATCTCACTAGGCGACGCTTTCAAATGTTTCATCAGTTACCTGTTTAGAGTTACAGATGAGTTCTTGCACTAGAATTATTGTTCTCGCTCTAATGATCGTGGTGATACTTCACATGTGTAATTTGAATACTGTTTACATTTGTGGGTGCGACTTGCATATACATTTTCTTTGGCACACGAGCACTGCGGGATGGGGCACTTTAAACATTTTTTTTTTTAACTTATTTTATTTTTTTTAGTTTAAAGCGGAGTTCCACCCAAAAATGGAACTTCCGTTTTAAGCACTCCTCACCCCCTTACATGCCACATTTGGCATGTCATTTTTTTTGGGGGGGGGGGTGTCCCCAGGTTTCAGAGGGACTTCCTGTCCCTCTTCCGCCTCTGGGCCGCCTAGGCGACTCCTCCTCTCCTCCTAGGCGGCCCCTCCCTCCTGGCAATCTTCTGGGACACGTCACAGGTCCCAGAAGATTGCCTGGCCACTGGCAACGCGACTCGCGCATGCGCAGTGCGTGCCTGGCCGTGAAGCCACGGCCGGTGCCCACACCTGCAATGCCGGCACCACAGGGAGGAGGGGGGAGACGAGCGAGGCTTCGGGAGCAGCCGTCGCTGGACCGGGAGACAGGTAAGCTACTGTTTATTAAAAGTCAGCAGCTACACTTTTTGTAGCTGCTGACTTTTAATAAACAAAAAAAGCATGGAACTCCACTTTAACACTGTCTGATCACTTTTATTGCTGTCACAAGGAATGTAGACATCTCTTGTGACAGCAATAGGTAGTGACAGGTATTCTTTATGGAGGGATGTGGGGTCTAAAAGACCCCAAACCCCTCTTCTGCACTTGAAAGTATTCAAAACGCCAAGATCGGCTTTTTTGAATACTGTCATCTTTTTTTTAAATCGGCACCATTGGCTGCCGAATAAACCAGGAGTGATGACGCGACATCACAGATCCTAGAAGATTGCCTGGCCACTGACGCAGCATGACTCGTGCATGCGCAGTGCGCGCCCGGCTGTGAAGCCGCAAATTGTCACAGCCGGGCACCCACACTTGCAATGCCGGCACCAGAGGAGCGAGGCATCGGGCGGCCGCATCGCTGGACCAGGGGACAGGTGAGTGTCTGTTTAAAAGTCAGCAGCTATACTTTTTGTAGCTGCTGACTTTTAATAAACTTAAAAATGAATGGAACTCCGCTTTAAGAATTTCATGTCCGCCGGAGACTTATTGTTGCCCGTCTGATCTATAACAGGGTTTTTTCTATACTCCTCTCTCGATTTGGAGCATTCTTTAAGGCTGGGTTCACACCTATACTAATTGAATATTGCTTACACCGCATCCAATTCGCAGGACACTTGATAACAAATTGTTTTCAATGTGTCCAATTCACATTTGTGCGGTGCATTCGCACTCCGCATTGAACAGAAAACGTGTGCGGTGCGAATTCCAGCCCATTTTGTTCAATGGGTATGCATCTAATTCGGAGATGTGTTCCGCATTGAACAGGGATCTTTCCCCTTCCTTTCTACACTTCCCCCTCCCGTCAGCTGATGCGCTGTGAGATCAGACAGGAGACGCTGAACAGCAGCTCCTGTGCTTCTCACAGGCATCATAGCTGGAATTCGCACAAGACAGGTGTGAATCCAGCCTAAAGGAGTTGTAAAAGCAGAAGGCTTTTTATCTTAATACATTCTATGCATTAAGAAAAAAAGCCTTCTGTGTGTAGCAGCCCCTAATACTTACCCTGAGCCCCATTTCTATCAAGCAATGTCCACAATGCCTGCAGCCGCCCAGGACTCTCCTGATTGGCTGGGGCACAGCCATTGGCTCCTGCGGCTGTCAATCAAGGTCCTTTAGCCAATTAGGGGAGAGGGGGCGGGGCCGAATGGGAGCTGCAGCTCAACTCGGGGCCCCCATAGAAAGCTGCTGGGCTGTGGGGGGCAATCGACAGGAGGGAGGGGCCAGGAGCAGTGAAGAGGGACACTAGAAGAGGAGGATCCGGGCTGCTCTGTGCAAATCCACTGCAACAGAGCAGGCAAGTATAACATGTTTATTATTTAAAAAATAAAAAAAAGACTTTAGAATCACTTTAAGATCTAAAAATTAAAATTGCTTTGGTCATCCCAAAGCATTGAGAACGACTTCCTAAGACCCATGTGCAGGTTGCGTACACCACTTGTGCTGTCATCTGTAATCATAGCAAATGTGAGTTCTACACTTATTTACTTTTCATAATATATTAATCTGTCTGCAATTTTTACACCAGTAGGATTTTCCTAGCTCCTGAGGATGTCAGCATTTGAAGATGAAGTATGTAGGGTGGTACTTTCTGGCTGATGTCATATCTGGAACCAGAAGTGTGCTGCGGCCATCTTGGCTAAGGGCGACGTCCGAGTTTTTTTTTTTAAACATGTAAGTGCAGTAGAATTTGTTTTTTAAATAAAGTAAACATATTTTCACTATGTGGGGGCTCCTCTTCCTTGTTTTGAGACATAATTCAGGGGCGATGGTGCATATATACGAAAAGGCTGGAAGACGACCAATGGATGAGTTAACAACCACACATTCCTGGTCCTGTACCTAATTTGCTACGACAAGGGGTCAAAGCCACCTGGTGAGTGAGCTGTGAATTCCATGTAGTCTGTCTCTCTTGGAGGATAGTCATGTTGGAGCACTCTTATTTGAAGTACTATTGTATGTCACAGTATACTTTTGGAGTGATTACAAAGCACGGACATTTTTTAGTGGACATTGTATGTGCTGCTTATATAGTTATAATATTTGTTACATATAGGCAGCACTATTAATTTTATTTTTTTCTCACATCTGCTGATGTATTATTATTACAGTGCAACCACAGCTACCTAAAATTATAAGGTTGCTTACTGAAGTTTTAGTTAAGCCTGTCCCTTGACTATAAGGCCTCATACACACGGGCGTTTTTTGACGCCGGCGTCTACTGACGTTTTTTTCTGCTCCCCATGTTAGTCAATGGCCACATAAAAAACGTCGGCGTTTTTGAGCTGTAGATGGCGTCGGCGTATCAGAGAACCCACGACCAGCGCGTTCCTTGGCTGCATCGACGTCAAAAAGCGCCGCAAAACGCCACGAGACGCCAACAAACGCCACCTAATATTGTACCGGCGGTTTCCGGCGTTTTTTGACGTCGACGTTTTTAGGTTGAAAAATAGCAGAGGAATGATTTTTTTAAAAAAAAAGTCTATTGACACCAGCGCTCAAAAACGCCAATGCATAACGCCGAAAAACGTCGACTTTTTTCCTTGACGTCAGGCCCGACGTTTTGTTTATTATTTTATATACGCCCGTGTGTATGAGGCCTAAAGGTTAAAGCAAACCAGTTCATTCTAACGTCCCCCTCCCCAGAATTACCAAAGCCACAAATCAATTTCCCTGTACTTGCAAGTATAGCGGAGCATGTGACAGAGATGGTTCTTGGTGGTGGGCCCAAAAAAAAAAAAAATCACATGGCCAAGAAAGGGTTGGAAATACATTTTTTAGCTAAAACAACATTAGAGAGGGGGTGTAAGAGAGAAAGGGGAGAGAGAGAAGTGAGGGTGAAAGGATACGGTCTTCATTTTTGTATTAATTTTATTGCTATCACAAGGGATGAGCAAACATCCCTTGTGACAGCATGGGCCGTGACAGGTCCTGTTTATGGAAAGATCTGGGGTCTATTAGACCCCAAATCTCTCCTCAAGCCTCCAATGCAGCCGATCAGCTGCTTTCTTGGCTGCTAACTGCTTTCTTGGCTGCTAACGGCCAGGTAAACAGTCAAAATCAGAAGTGACAAAATCATCGTTGCTGTTGATTTCTGGGGTCACACTGAGAGGAACAATGTCAGTTCCTCTCTCTGTGTAGTGCAGCTGTAACTGCTGATTGCATCACTCCCGGGCTCCGCAATTGTAAGGGAAAACTCAAAAAAAGGTTATGGCGGTGGGAGGGGGGCCACCCGCAGAAGTGATCAAGTGGCTGTTCAGCCACTCAAATCACTTCTACTGAATAAGGAATCGCTGGCTGAATATTTTGAAACCGGTATAACCACTTTGACCTAAGAAAGTCCATGGATGTCCTATGGTCGGCAAGTGGTTAAAGGGTCAGTTCACCTTTATTGACTTTTGCCAAAAACACTCCTGTGCATTACAGCGTTCTCAGTACATTAACTTGCAGTGCACCATTCATTGGTATCAGTGGGAGGAATAGTGCCCATCATTGGTATCGGTGGGAGGAATAGTGCCCATCATTGGTATCGGTGGGAGGAATAGTGCCCCATCGTTGATATCAGTGTGAGGAATAGTGCCCCATCATTGATATCAGTGGTAGGAATGGTCCCCATCATTGGTGCCATTGGAAGGAATAGTGCCCCATTATTGGTATTAGTTGGAGGAATACTGCCCTATCATTGGTATCAATTGGAAGAATAGTGCCCCATCATTGGTGTCAGTGGGAGGAATAGTGCCCCATCATTGGTAGGAGTAGTGCACCACTGTTGGTGTAAGTGTCAGGAATTGTGCCTCAAGGGCTGGATAAAGGTAAGCAAAGAGCCGACCCTGCGCCACAGTTTGGATATCACTGCTGTAATGCATATAGATGTTTGTCAGTAAAGATGAGCCTTGGGAACATTAGGGTGCAGGTAGGGAGAGACAGGCACTACATTTATACCGGCCATGTTGCAGATTGCACAGGAAGCTGCAGCCATTGGAGAAGGTTAAGTAAGGACCTGTGGATATAATCAACACAGTTTACTGTATGGAGGGGGCACGTTTTTTTTAACATTCATAAGCTTGTCCCTAAAATTGGAGAACAGTTTCACTTTAATACGCATAATGACTGTAATGGGCTGTGCAGGTATCTGGTGCACGGACTGTTCTTGTAAAGCAATGTGCAACCACCGATCTAGGTTGTAATCCAATTTACCAACTGGTGTTCTTCTGGAACCTGTGAGAACCCTGCCTCTGGACACCCAATGGAAAATGCCCATGTCCACCCAGACAGAGATGTAGGCACCATAAGAAGGAACCATTCAGTCTGCACTCCAGAAGAAAGAAGACTCTTTAGCTTCAGGTTGTCTTGTCTGCTCTGTCATTGCTGACCTCCTTAAAATGTTGCGGGAACTCTAAATTCAGTAATTTCTGACCCATAATAAGCACACCAAAAAAAAAAAAAAAAAAAACTTCCAGTCGCCAGGTTTTTCATGAGCCAGTAACCCAAAACACTTTAAGGGATCTGCTTTAATTTAAAGAATTCCAGGCACGTTATATTTTTACATAATTTATGTTGGTCCAGCTTGGAGCACTGTAACCATGTATATACCATACCTAGCCAATGTCCCATGGAAGCTTGAAATTACTGAAATAGACACAGCAACTTCAGCGATCTCTGCTTGCTTCTGGGTCCCCTTCTGAACGGCCAGCCTGATGCATTGTGAATACAGAAGGTCAGACATTCCGCACAGGTGTCATTCAGAGAATGTTTTGTGAATGAATGCAAACCAACGTCACCCCCAACCACCCGGTGGGAGAACATCATCGGGAACACCATCCAAATCACCATAACCCCCCCCGTCACAAACACTGGGAAAACCATTTACAACCCCCACCCCGGGAGACGGACGGCTTCTTTACCTCCCACCTGCCCATCCCCTCCTTGAGCCGGCGAATGGCTGAGCCATCCCTGGAGTGGTGGCTGGTGGGTCAATAGGTCTTCTCTTGCTTCTCCCCCAGCTGTGCGTCTTCTCCCTCCTCGGCCAATAAAATTGCTTCTCCTTTCGGCCAATCAGGAGACGGGTCTCACGACCCGCTTCCCAATTGGCTGGGGGAAAATCAGTGTGAGAATAGTGAATATTCATTTGCTATTATCACACAACTGGGTTGGATCGGGGTGCAGTGCTCTGCGACCACCCTTTTTTTTTTAAGCCTAATAGAGCCTCTAGTTTTAAGCACGTGCTTCAAAAACACCCCTCCCATTGGAATTCGTAGTCCGGTGCCCTGTATGTAGATCAGGGGGCCGGATGCATGGATGGGGGGGCCGGCACCTGTGCACCCCTAACGGACAGACTGCCACTGCTCTGGAACACTTTTCCCTGCTCAAACAACCTTATCTGTAGTTCGTTACACACACACACCTTCACCGAATCAAGCTCTTTACCATCATGCCCGCCTACAGTATAATACTCTGAATGCTGCAGAGGGCACCTTCAAAAACCCATCTAAATAGCTTTGCAAACATCACACATGCTCTCTCTACTGGACTGAATAAAACACACACATTAAACCAAGCCATTTTGTTCTTAAACATTTTTTTTATTTGTTTTAAACAAACATATTATTTACTGTATTCAATATCATCATAAAATTAGGTTATATAAATTAGGAAAAATTGCAATTTTTTACACACAAGCCTAAATCTGCAATAAGCTGCGTTATTGCAAGTTTCTGATCTGATATACACAGCAGAGGACATATCCACCTTTACAAGGCAAGAAGCTGAATAGCTTAATAAAAAGGATGAGATAGGCCTTGATAACAAGGATACATGTACCTCCTTCCACCAGATTGCTGCAGCAGTGTTGTACGATGTAAATATTTAGTCGCAGCCATTTTGAAGCATCAGCCAATATTCACAGGATATGGCAAAATCACTGAAAATATTGCTTCGGTATATTTACAAAATAAAAAAAAAAAAAAAAAAAAAAAAAAAAGAAGGCTTGCTTTGGCTTTTTTGGAATACAGAGTTTTGAACATTTGTTGTGTAAAGTCCATGTTACTCTGTAGCGAAGCAAACAAGTATAAAAAAAAAAAAAACATTGCAACTATATCAACATGTAAAAAATATTGCCACAAATGTAAGAATTGAGAGTTCAGAAACTTGTGGTTTAAAAGGAAATGTCCACTTAGAGCAGGGATCTCAAACTGACGGCCCTCCAGCGGTTGCAAAACTACAAGTCCCAGGAGGCATTACTGGGCTGACAGATACAAGCATGGCTCCCACAGGCAGAGGCATGATGGGACTTGTAGTTTTGCAACAGTTGGAGGGCTGCCAGTTTGGGGCCCCTGACTTAGAGTAACTCCAGGACAAGGGCCCTATACCAGAGAAGCCTTATTTAATACTTACCTAAACCGATGGCAACACTGCCCCACCAGTGCAAAGCCTTTGCTTTTGGTAGGTGCTTGCAATTTAAAATGTATGGATGGGGATGTAGTCTGGCCTATATACAACCTAGCTGGTCCTAATCGGTATGCTTGACATCACCTGTGCTTGACCTGTTGCAGTGAATGGAGCACTAGAGGCAAACGACCTTGCATCAGCTGCCTTTGCTGCAGGTTCAGGTATTTATAAAGCCCAAGGGAAAGAAAGGGGTAGCCCCTGGAAGGCGCACATCTAAGGTGTCCTAGATCACCGTTTCTCAACTCCAGTCCTCAAGACACACAAACAAGTCATGTTTTCAGGATTTCCATTATTTTGCACGTGATTTGATTAGATTCACTGCCTTGGTAATTACCACAGCTGTTTTATCTGAGGCAATTCCTGAAAACATGAATGGTTGGTGCGCCTTGAGGACTGGAGTGGAGAAACACTGTCCTAGAGAGGGGAGTAGAGTGGCAACCTCGGCCTGGACTCCAACCAGGCAACGCCCCCAACACGGTTCACTCCGCCCCCTGGAGCTTGGTCATGGGGATATTTTTATAAAGCCCAACTGGGGGCTATTTTTTTTTTTTTTTTATGCAAAAAGTTTTGTTTTTTTTTTAAATTAAAACATACATGTTATACTCACCTGTTCTGTGCAATGGTTTTACACAGAGCAGCCCCAATCCTCCTCTTCTGGGGTCCCCAGCCGGCTCCTCCTCTTTGGCAAGTGCTCCCATAGGAAGCTGCATCCAATGGGTGCACTCCTCCAGACGCAGCCTCGCTCCCAAGTCTGTGTCCATTGACAGGCAGTGAGGCTACGTCCCGTCCCCTCATCACAAAATGGCTCCTGCTTCTATCAATCTGCCCACGAGGAGGGACAGAGCTGGTGCTCTTGGGCAAAGTGCTGGGTCAAGATCGGGCTCATTTAAGTATAAGTGGGGGCTGGAGGAACACCTACAAGACAGAAGGTCCAGAAGTTTTTTTTCTGCATCAAAAATGCATGGAGAGTAGGTTACATGGATTTCAATGGCAGTTCACAATTTCACAAATTGCAGTGCGTTGCAGTACAGTAGCAGAACAAGCTGCATTTTTTTCTGCAAAGAACTGCAATTGAACATGGCAAAATGGATCAAAAACGCAATATAAAAAGAAAACCAAAGAAAAGAAACGTACTGGAAAGCATTGAAAATGTATCAAAAATGCAATGGAATGCATAAAAAAACGTGCATGCAAAAACACATCTGGAAAGCATCTGATCTGCGTTTCTGTAGTGTGAACTGGCACTGAGGCTTTAGATCTACTTTAACGTCTCCCCTTCAGGAGAGGAAAAAGAGCAGGGCCGGCTGCGATATTCATTCTTAATCTGGAGCTGTCCTCTGCATTACTCTCTTTTCACCACAAGATATCCTCCGATTGAATACTACCCAGCATTTTTATGCAATGATGCAGATAGTGATCACACTTTGAATCATAGAGGCCACCCATTGCTGGGTAAAGACCAAAGAGGCCCTACATCGGTGTTAAAACTGTGGCCCTCCAGCTGTTGCGGAACTACAAGTCCGATGAGGCATTGCAAAGCTGACAGTTACAAGCATGACTCCCAAAAGTCATGATGGCATGATGGGGACTTGTAGTTCCGCAACAGCTGGAAGGCCACAGGTTGAGCACCCATGCATGCCTTTTGATGCATGCTGTACAGTCTTTGGACCCCCGGTAGTTAGTATCGGGAGTGGCAGCATTTTTTTAAAAGAATTTTAGTAATAGCAATGATCTGTACTGGCCTCAGGTAATAATCCCCCAATCTCTCACTGTCTTTTGCAGCATGTGTCCAGTCTCCAACCACACCTGTAGCATCACTCCCTACTAGTTGATGACCCAGGCGGTCACAGGACTAGGCAGAAGCCTTTGGAGGAAAAAAAAAAAAAAAAAGAAGAATTAGAGGAAGGAGTATAAAATACTGCTGTGGGAACTCTGGGCTGCATCAAGAACTGCACTAAACACTCTGGCCTGTTATACCAGGGACACTACTGAAAGTGGACTTTATCTTTAAACCAGTTCAGTGTTGCACTACAATATGCAAATGATCAATGTAAATAAAACTAAATTCTTAACAAAAGACATTTTTTTTTTCTAAAGAGCCTAGCACCCATTTCTGAGTCAAACTGAAATTGCACACCATAAAGATTACTTTAGAAATAATAAGGTACAAAAAAGGGAAAAAGGGGGAATATGTCTGGGATGTCCATTTGTTTCAACTGAAAGCAACTAAGAATTCCATCTCCTGATGTCATAAAAAATACACAAATTCTAGAAAAATATGGGTTTATAGCTTATAAATGAAATTAACTGCATACCTTAAAAAAGGTAAGCACAAGACAACCTCACCTTACAGCCTGCTCCCTTCAACACTGTAGTGCCTGCCCCCAGATATTTAACTTTAAGGCTGGGTTCACATATATGCAAATTGGATGCGGTGAAACTGGCATCCAATTCGCATGACAGGCGAGTGCGCCCAGCTCCCAATGGAGCCAATTCACGCATCTCCGGGGCAGCCGCGGTCTGCATTCAAAAAGGGTCCTGTGCGTCTCTGGATCCGATTCGGGTGCAAATTCAGGCAAAAATTTGGACCCGATTTGCACCTGAAGCGGTGAACAGATACGCACTGGACCCCAGGCACGAACCCACGGCCACACATATGTGAATCCGGCCTAAAGGAGATTCAAGGCTGTGTAAGTTCAGGTGCAGCTTGGCAACAGAGATGGATTGCAAGGAAGTACCAGGACCTCTATAAGCTCTTAAAATCGCCAGCAAACAGATTTAAAGGGCTTTGCTATAAAAAAAAAAAATATATGGATGGAAAGAGGGTCTTTAAAGTGATTAAAAAAAAATAAAAACTGCGGGTTTACATAGGACAAACATCACGCCTACTTGTCCTGTGCAATAGTTTTGCACAGAGAAGCCCCATTCCTCTTCTAGGGTCCCCTGCCAGCACTCCTAGCTCCCCCCCCCCCTGCTTAGTGCCCCTACAGCAAGCCGCCTGCTATGGGGGCAGTCGTGCAGATTCACTACTAAGCCATGCTGTGTGTGGCCATTGACACATGGCATGACTTGCCCCCTCCTCACTGACTAACAGAGCAGCAAGAGCCAATGGCTCCCACTAGTCTCTGTGCCAATGAGGGGGGAAAGAGTGGAGAGAGCCGCTGATCTCGTGCACAGTGTTGGCTTGGGATCAGGCTCAGGTAAATAAAGAGGAGGAGCTGCACACAAAAGATTTTCTACCTTCATGCAGAGAATGCAATAAGGTAAAAAACCTACTAGCTTAACAAACCACTTTAACACATTTTAAAGGCTTAAAGTGGAGTTCCACCCAGAATTTATTTTTTTTGGCACCCACTCTTTTAATACTAAATAGATGTAACCTTTTTATTTCCTTTCTTTCAAACCGCCTAGTAATTACATGTACTTTTTACTCACAATTTCGTTTCTCTCACTGCTGGAATTTTCCATTTTAGGTGAGGGCATCTGAAGCCCATCCGTAGTCTCCTGGCATCTCTTCCTGAAAGAAGCGCATGGTGGGTAACCATCATGCACTCCTCAATCTCGGTCCGCCTTAAATCGCATAATTTCCTGTCTGGAAATAACATGATTCTACAGTACAGGGAAGCCCACTGACTCCTGGGAAATGAGTCACATCTCCCAGGAGGCCAGGGGATGCATGAAGTATGGAGAAGAGCCTCAGACCTAAAAGGGGCAGATTACAGAGACCACCTAGCAACAAGCGAATTAAGGGGAGTATACATTTTTTTTTTGTTTTCCTTCAAAAGGTAAGTCTATATAGGCAAAGGAATTGAATGATTTAAAAAAAAATTTCTGGGTGGAACTCCGCTTTAAGGGCTCTTCCACATAGGCTTTCCGCTCAGCGGGGATCGATCCGCTGATCCGGCGGATGACAGGTCCGACTCCGCTCACTGTGCTGAGATGGACCTGTCGGAGCCCCGCTCTCCTCTATGGGAGATCGGATGAAATCGGACTGCCTGTCCATTTTCATCTGATCCCATCCGTCTGGATTTCACAGACAGGATCGGATTTGTTTGGATATCGGCAGATGTCAGCAGACAGGTCACTGCTGACATCTGCCGTTCCATATAGGTGAATGGAGCGTCTGATCAGATCCGCCTGAAAAACTGACCGGCGGACCTGATCGGAAAGCCCCCGTGAAAGGGGCCTGTAGTTTACCTTTATGGGGGAAAAAAATGCACATTTTTGCAGGGAAAAAAAAAAGGATGCATTTATTATTTTTCACAGGAGCCAACAAGATATTGCACCTGGGATCGTGGGTGAAATGTCAGGCTCCTGTAGGCACTTGCTACAGCTCTGTGTAAGGGTTTTAAATTGCGGAGCTGGAGGAACTGTCAATGGACGAAGAGTACCCTAATCAGCAGCCCTGCACAGCCGCTCCAATTTTAAATGTGACAAAGGCTGTGGGGAAGGAGAACCTCAGCACACTGTCACAGTGAGGGGGCTGAGGAACAGGTTACACCATAAATGCAGGTGAAACGTTAACATGTTTCTAAAAAGGTGAACCTAGCCTTTATGCCTAACTGGGGAATCTCCTAAACAGACATGGTAACCATGCTCACGCAGGGCAAAGTGACAGTGTCTCTGCAAAGCCCCTCCAAGTGGAAA